>PVLA01004476.1:63228-175209 GCA_004027455.1 Hydrochoerus hydrochaeris
TTTAAAATCAGGAACAAGACAAGGATGTCCACTCTCACCACTCCTTTTCAATATAGTTCTGGAAACACTAGCCAGGGCAATCAGACAAGAGAGAGAAATAAAAGGAGTAAAGATAGGAAAGGAAGAAGTTAAATTATCACTATTTGCAGATGACATGATACTCTATATAGAAGACCCAAAAAACTCCATTAAAAGACTATTAGAGGTAATAAACAAGTTAAGCAGGGTAGCTGGATACAAAGTCAATGCTCAAAAATCAATAGCATTCCTGTACACAAACAAAAAACTCACTGAGAGAGAAATTATGGAAATACTGCCCTTTACAATAACATGTAAAAAAGTAAAATACTTAGGAATCAACCTAACTTAAAATGTAAAAGACCTATCTGCTGAAAATTATACTACTCTGAAAAAGGAGATTGAACAGGATATTAGAAAATGGAAGGACATTCCTTGCTCTTGCTTAGGAAGAATCAACATTGTGAAAATGGCTCTCCTCCCAAAATTGTTATACAGATTTAACACAATCTCAATCAAAATACCATTGGCATACCTCACAGATCTAGAGAAAACACTACTAAAATTCATTTGGAAACAGAAGAAACGTAGAATAGCAAAGGCAATTCTAGGCAACAAAAGCAAGGCAGGAGGCATCTCAATTTCTGACTTGAAACAGTACTATAAAGCCACAGTGATAAAATCAGCTTGGTACTGGCAAAGAAATAGACCTAAGGATCAATGGAACAGATTAGAAGATGCAAGCACAACTACAAAGACACTCAGCCACCTGATATTTGACAAAGGGTCTAAATATGTCCCCTGGAAGAAGGATAGTCTCTTTAACAAATGGTGTTGGAAAAATTGGCTCTCTACATGCCAAAGACTGAAACTAGATCCAAGCCTATCACCATGCACAAAACTAAAGTCTAAATGGATCAAAGACCTAAATATTAAAACAGAAACACTAAATCTACTGGAAGACAAAGTAGGTAGAAGTCTTGGAGACATAGGAGTAGGCAGAGAATTCATGAATAAAATGCAAACTGCACGGGAAACATTTCAAAGAATCAACAAATGGGATCTCATATTATTGAAAAGTTTCTGCACTTCAAAGGAAATCACCAACAAAGTGAAAAGAAAACTCACAGAATGGGAAAGAATTTTAGCCAGCAACCCCTCAGACAAAGGACTTGTGTCCAGAACACATAAAGAATTGAAAAACATCAAGCCCCCCAAATTCAAAGACCCTCTCCAAAAATGGGCATCTGAGATGAACACACAGTTCTCAGAGAAAGATATACAAATGGCAAATAAATACAAGAAGAAATGTCCACCATCACTGGTCATTCGAGAAATGCAAATTAAAACAACACTGAGATTTCACCTCACTCTGGAAAGAAGAGCTGCCATCAAGAAATCAATTGATAACAAATGTTGGCGAGGCTGCGGGGGAAAAAGAACACTGCTCCACTGTTGGTGGGAATGTAGACTGGTGCAACCATTATGGAAATCCATATGGAGAATTCTCAGAAGACTAGGATTGGAAGCCCCATTCAATCCAGCTCTTCCCCTCCTGGGTATTTTCCCAGAAGAACTGAAAAGTTCATATCACAATGATATATGTGCACCCATGTTCATAGCTGCACAATTTGTGATAGCTAAATCCTGGAAACAACCAAGATGCCCATCAACTGCAGAATGGATGAAAAAGATGTGGCATTTTTATACAATGGAATATTACTAAAGCTATAAAAAAGGATGATCCTGAGGCCTTCATAGGCAAATGGAGACAACTTGAGACTATCCTCATTAGTGAAATAAATAAGAATCATATTTATAAATATCATATTGTGTCTCTAGTGTAAAAAGAAAATAAGAACTACAAGTATAATAAAACCAAAATGTGTAATTGCTATTGTAAAAAAGAGAGGAAAAGAAAGTACTCTAAGGGATATAACTGCATGTATGTTTGAGTGTGTAAAATAGATGACCATATTGCTGAATCTTTGTTGGATCTTTGAGCAGAACTGTTTGTAGTCTGACTGTTTGAATGTTTACTATGTACCCTTTAACTTTGTAACTTGAACAACTACATCCAGGATGACACTATGTAATTTATAAATTACTGATTTCTTAGTGGGGCTTTTTCTCATTTTCTTTTTTTCTTTCTTTATCTTTCATTTAGAATTCTGTATTGTTGCTACCCTTTTTTCTGTTTTGCTTTTTTTCTTCTCTTTAAATAAAATTTTAAAAATGTATAATTGCTATTGTAAAAAAAGAGGAAATAGGAAGTGCTATAAAAGATATAGCTGCATGTATGTTTAGGTGTGTGGGATTGATAACCATATTTCTAGGTTCTTGTTGGATTGTTGAACAGATCTGTTTGCACTCTCACTGCTTTAGTGTCCACTTTGTGTGCTTTAATTTTGTAACTTGAAAAACTATTTCTAAAAGAACAGTATGTAATTTATCAACTAGTGATTTTTTACTGTTTATCTTCTTTTCTTGAAATTCTGTAATATTTCTACCTTTTTTCTGTTTTTTTCTCTTTAAATAAAAAAAATTTGGCATGCAAGTAAAGGAAGCATATATAACTCCAAATATCCATGATCAAAAATAAATCTACAACAAGACATATAATAATCAAGATTCCAAAATTTCAGCACAAGACTAGAGTACTAAAAGTGGCTAGAGAAAAGAAACAAATCACCTGTAAAGGAAAACCCATCAGAATCACAGCAGACTTCTCAACACAAACCTTCAAATCAAGGAGAGCTTGGAGTGAGGCATTTCAAGATCTAAAAGAGAACAATCTTTAAAGCAGACTGATGTACTGCACAAAACTATTTTTCAAAATTAATAGAAAAAAAAGATACTTCCATGATAAAGAACAACAGAAGAAATTTATGATCATCAAACAATCTCTACAGAATGCTCCAAAGAATATATTAGAAGGAGATAAAGAAGACTGAAAGCACATGAACACCAATAGAAAAACACTGCTAGGCAGGGCAAGCAAAAACAGAGGTGAAAAGGAACAAACAATATGAAAAAGATAAGCCAATGCATATCAGTTATAACTATTAATGTAAATGGTCTCAACTCAGCAATCAAAAGAAATAGACTGGCAGAATGGATCAAGAAACAAGATCCAACAATATGCTACATTCAAGAAACACACTTAACCTACAAAGAAATTCATAGACTTAAAGGCAAAAGATGGAAAACAACTCTCCATGCCATTGGAACCCAGGAAAAAGCAGGAGTAGCTATCCTATTTGCAGACAACATAAATGTTACTGATTAAAAGAGACAAAGAAAGACAATACATACTCATTAAGGGAAAACTCCAAGAAGAGATAACAATCATAAATATATATGCACCAAATACCAGTTCACCCAACTACATAAAACAAATATTAACAGACATGAAAAACAACACAAGCACTAACACAATTGTAGTGGGGGACCTTAATATTCTACTCTCACAAATAGACAGATCAACCAGACAAAAAAAATCAACAAAGAAATATCAGAATTAAACCCAACCTGTGATCAAATGAACTTGGTAGATATGTACAAAATGTTCCACCCCAAAACACCAGAATATGCATTCCTCACAGCTGCACATGAGATATTCTCCAAAATAGACCACATATTAGCCCATAAAACATGTTTACATAAATGTAGAATTGAAAACATCTCATGCATACTATCTGAACCATAGCACAGTAAAACTGAAAATCAATGACAAAAGAAACCACAAAAATTACATAAACACAGGGAAATTAAACAATACTCTTCTGAACAACCAATGGGTCATGGAGGAAATTAAAGATGAAATTAAACATTATATACAATTAATAATGCCAATACAACATACCAGATGCAATGAAAGCAGTCCCACAAGGAAAATTTATAGCAATGAACTCTCACATCAGGAAAACAGAACAAGCTCAAGTAAACAACCTAAAGTTGAACCTCAAACTTATACAAAAAGAAGAACAAATCAAACCCAAAGCTCATATGAGGGAGGAAATTATAAAGATAAAGGGAGAAATTAATGCAATTGAGGATAAGAAAACAGTACAAAGAATCAATGAATCAAAAAGTTGGTTCTTTGAAAGAATAAATAAAATTGATAAACCATTGGCTAACCTCATCAAAAAGAGGAAAGAAAAAACACAAATTCAAGCCATCAGAATCAGAAGGGGAAATCACAATGGGTCCCAGAGAGTTTCAGGAGATCATCAATACCTATTGTGAGAACCTATTAGTGGGATGGAAAACACAGAAGAAATGGATAGATTTATAGACACAATCAAACTGCCAAAACTAAATCAAGAAGATATAAAAATTCTAAATAGCCTGATATCACCCAATGAAATTGAAAATGTAATTAAACATTCACCAACAAAAAAAATTCCAGGCCCTGACAGATTCACTGTTGAATTCTACAAGAAATTTAGAGACAAACTAATGCCGCTAATGTTGAAACTCTTTAAGGAAATTGGAAAGGGAAGAAGTACTTCCAAAATCATTTCTGGAAGCAAGTATTACTCTGATTCCAAAATCAGAGATGAGCCCAACTATAAAAAATAAAGCTACAGGCCACTCTCCCTAATGAACATAGATGCAAAAATCCTCAATAAGATGCTGGCAAACAGAATGCAACAAATCATCAAGATTATACACCTCGGCCAAGTAGGAGTCATCCAAGAGATGCAGGAATGGTCAACACATGCAAATCAGTAAATGTAATGCACTATATCAACAGAACCAAAGACAACAATCATATGATCAACTCAATAAATGCAGAAAAAGCATTTGACAAAGTGCAACATCCATTCATGATTAAAAACCCTATAGAAAATCGGGATAGATGGTATTTATCTCAATCTGATAAAAGCTATCTATGACAACCAATAGCTAACATCATACTAAATGGACAAAAACTGAAAGCTTTCACTCTAAAATCAGCAACAAAACAAGGATGTCACTATCACCACTCCTGTTCAATATAGTTCTGGAAACATCAGCCAGAGCAATTGGACAAGAGTTAGAAATAAAAGGAATAAAGATAAGAAAGGAAGAAGTTAATTTATCATTATTTGCAGATGACATGGTACTCTACATAGAAGACCCCAAATATTCTACCAATAGACTTGTAGATTTAATAACCAAATTCAGCAGTGTAGCTGGATACAAAGTCTACACTCAAAAATCAAGAGTAGCTCTGTAAACAAGCAACAAACTCAGACAGAGAAATTAGAGAAGTCACACACTTTACAATAGCATCCAAAAAATCACCAATAACAATATACAATGTATTAATTAACACCATTCTCCTACTAGGCTGTTTTGAAACTTTTTTGTTACTATTTTTATTTTTTCTCTTTAAAATAAAAAAGGGAAGGACAGAGAGAGAGAATTTCCTAGTTTTCGGATAGTCCACATTATTCAGGGAGTTCTTCCAGGAAATATAACTGTGTATTTATCTATAAAATTTATAACTCATATATATCTGTTTGAAAAAATTCCTGATACTTTTATGTGCTTATGAAATGTTTTAATTTCCCCTAAAATCAGAAGCAAAAAATGAACTTTTGGGTCAGAGTGGATATTTAAAAGTATATTAGTATCTGTCTTTTTACCAACTAGGTCATGAAATGTAACTGTTAACACTTTTAGGAAAATGACCCACAAAGGTAGCCTGAGTTTTGGGTCTGCTTGGAATGTGATATCTATGAAGTTTTGCCCATTAGAAATGGTGGGCAATTGAATTAAAAACAATAAGTGAATAAATGAAAACAAGCAGGTCGAAGAAGTCCCGGGACTGCAACCACAGCGAGGACAGCACTGAGTCTAAGTGTCTGGCTGTTACTGAAATTGTGCTGGGTGATTCTATCAAGGGAGAGTGGAAAAATTCAAACTGCTAATTGTAAGAAACAACCCAGGCAGATGCAATGTACGGTGGGAGAGTACGTTTCAGGGAGCACATAGGTGCATGTGTCGGGGCCTCCTGCTGCCTTCGCCGGTCTCTGTAACTGCCTAGACACCTTTCCGTAATGTTCTCAATAACAAAATCAGTCACCCCCTCACACACCCACACCAGACTCGTATGCAGCCCTCTCTTCTTGTGAGGTGCTGCTTCTACTTTGCCCTTCACAAGTCTTATTTTGGGCTCCAACCAGCTATTGTCTTCTTGGTTTTCCACACTGTCATTATTTAATGGATTAAGTGGCTTAATGGTCAAGCCAGTGAAACAGCCAATAAAGGAACTCCTGGGAAATCAGACAAGAACATTCCTAGCTTCATCAGCTACATGAATTTATGAGGATGTGGCCCCGGAATTCCTGGCCCACTGGTATTATTTTCTGAGTAGCTTTGTGACAAGCTAATGAGTCCATTAGTTTGTAAGGGCAGTTCAAACCCCAATAGTTTCCTAAATTCTTTTAAATGAAAAACTCAAGAAATGCTTTCGCAGTTAAGCTGAGTCTGTTGAATGTTTTGATAAAATACACAGAGCATAAGTGGAGAAGAGAATCCAGCCAGGATGCTTGGTAAGGAGAGAGGCCCGGTGTGTGACAGGTGTAGCTCACACTGCCTGCAGGGCACCAGCAGTGCAGCTGTGGGTACCACCACGCCTGGACCTCAAGGAGAAAGAGCCTGTGGCACAGGGAGGTGGGAGAGCCCTGCACACAGCAAACAAAGCCAGCCGGGAAGGGGCTGCCTCCTGCAGAGAACCCCGGCCCAAGGGGAAAGGGTGGGAAACGAAGAACCCAAGACTCTGGATACTGAGAGGCACAGAGGTAGATACACACAGGGGATATCACATGACCAGAAAGAGCAAGAGCCAGAGTGACACTGTTAGCACTGCCAACCAGCAGAGAACGGGGAGGGTGCTTTCGGGAAAGCGGCTGAAGTCATGGACTTCAGACACGTCCTTTCTAACGTAAGTGGTCGGCGTACAAGTGATCCTTTAAATACTGCAAAGCACTGGAGCAGGGACTGGTCCCTCCGCGTGTGCCCTATCTGCGGCTGCTTTCCTGCTCTCAGGACAGAGCGGAACCATTACTATGGGTCTCCCGGCCTGCAGGCTCGTAACACAACTCCATGAACCTTGGGAAGCCTTTGCTGACTCCGGCTTTAAGGAATTCTATAAATTTTTATATGTTTTGTTTTTACGATAATTCAGTTCAGAATCCCATACTTTGAATATACTGCCCCAAAAGATTCAGAGACCAAAGAATGATAAACGAAAATGATAGAGATCTAACTTTAACATTTTAAGATACACAAAGAATACATTGCCATCTGTAAAATACAAATAATTAAGTACTTTGTTTTTATTTTACTGTATGAAAAATACCTATGAATAATTTTAAGGGCTTTCAAAGAATTTAAAATCTTCATTTTTTGACCTTTACAACAGTTTAGATTCCTTAATGTTCAATTCTTCTATCAGAAGAAGGAAATCCCATGTCTCCAGTAAAAGAGGACTGCTCATTTTGTTCTTAGTATTAGAAAAAACTTCTGTTCCTACCAATATAATTAATATTCTATGACTAAACAGACTGTGTTATCCGATCACTTCTTCTTTTAAAGTTAGCAGTTTGAGAATGGCGTCCCTGATACAGATGCAGCATCCACAGAGACAGAACTGTTGTCACCTACATCCCACTCTTGAGGTGGCTGCGATGAGCAGACGCTGTGTGTCCTGTGAGGAGCTGGGAAACAGGATTTCTAACGCAGGCTAACAAAGGATTCCAGCACATTGGTAAGAGGCAAGCTGGGCAGAGTGCTAAGAGCGCTGAGCTCCGCACTGACTGAAAGAAGCCCTTGGCTGACGGCACGTACCATCTTCCTCAGCTCCTGGTTGGAAACGATAATGACATTTGGTGGGTCCCCAATGGCAGTGGCTGCTCCTCCAATGTTTGTGAAGATCACTTCTGCAATCAGGACTTGTCTTGGATCAAGGTTGAGCACCTCACACAACCTGTCATGAATGGAAAAAAGTGGAAATAGTGCCAACAGACACACACACACACACATGAGAAGGACAGTGCTGGGAAATAAGCAATGCAGTGATGCCCATCAGCTACAGCAGACTCTGAGAATTCCATTTCCTCCAAAATCTAACCTGATGCCCTCTGAAACACAGGGGTGGTACCACGCCCTCCCCTGTCCCGCATGTCTGAGGGAACACAGCTGCCTCCAGGACCCTGATGGAGCCCAGGGCACTGGAGTGGGACTTGGCCATCCGACCCGTCTAAGTCAGGGGTGGGGCACACCAAGCCCGGTCACTTGGCCCTTTACCTGCCTGTGTGCTCTGCCCTTCCTTCTCCATGTAACTCCTTAGTGTTGACTTATTCCTCTGAGAAGGACTACGTGCTGCAGCCCTGCTCTCACCTGCAGCGGCCAGTCCTTGAGAGTGAGCCCAGCAACACCCCTCGGTGCCCCAGGGAGGCCACATACACAGGGGAGAAACATTGCTCCAAAGAAAAGAGTCATTTGTAGAGAAATGGCTGCATCTCAAGACCACAATGTGAAGTGAAATAAATCAGACACACAAGCTTAAATATGGCACGGTTTCTGTTCCATGAGAAACCCAAAATATAAATAAATTCTAGAGCAAAATAAACGATAGATGGTAGGAAACAGGGAGACAGACCAATTGTAAAAGAGAAGGGGCAAGGGAGGGGAAGGAGGAACAGAGGAGGGGAAGGACAAGGAGAATTAAGATGTTCTGTGCACATGTCTGGACCCCCTGAGAAATGTAAATACCACGCACTGCAACCAGGGACTAGTAAACACTGTAAATACATACATCACACCCCAAACCCTCCACACCGGCTCCGCCTCACCGCCTGTTAGGGTTTATATCTAGATGTCCCCCAAAGCCTCACGCACGCACAGGAAGGGTTTAGAAGGTGACTGGATCTGGGGACTAGAGCCGGCTTGCTGGTAAGAGGTGGATCCGGTGGGAAGAGGTGCTCACTGGGATGTGGCCTGGATCTACTCTCTTTCTGCTTCTCCCCATCCCTCTCCTCCTCTCCCCGAAGCTACGCCCTGAGCACTTTCTCCTCTGCTGTGACCCGCTGCTTCAGAGCCAGGCAACCATGGCCTGAAACCTCTATACACTGTGAGCTGAAGGAAATCTCTCCTCCTCAAAGCAGTGGGTGTTGTAGCTCAGCAACAAGAAAGTGACTAAGACACTGCCCTCTCCCCCATCACATCCGGGCAGCGGGTCTGGTCCTTCGGTGAAGCCCTGTTGCAGCCCATGGCCTCCCTGCTATTGCCTGCCTCAGCTCAGAGCAGGGCCAGCCACATGGCCTCCCCTCCACCAAGGCAAGGGCAGACAGGCCTAGCAGAACTACATGCTCTGGGGAAGGGCAGCTTCTGGCCGCCAGAAGCAGGATGCCTCAACTAATGAGCATAAAACCCCAGGTAGCAGCCTCTCTCAGAGTGGGAATATCCCAGGATCTGCTTTTGACATGCAAATAATCTGTATGGACCACTCAGCAATGCCAGACAGCAGAGACTGCATCAGATGCCCATGAGCTAAAGCCTGATGCTACTCTGCCCTAAGACACAAGATGTGATCAATGATTACAAAGTCATGAAGAGTATTGACATAAACAGTGAATCTAGACCACCAGCACTTGAGTATGTGCATGTGGGTGTGTGCATATGGGTGTGTGCAAGTATGGGTGTGTGCATGGAATTCAAGAAGCACTGAATTCAAGAAGCACTGAAGGCTGGAATTCTAGCCTTTTTTTTAAATTCTGAGACAAGTTCTTGCTCAGTTATCTAGGATGGTCTCAAATTTATAATCCTTCTGCCTCAGTCTTCTGAGTAGCTAGCATTACAAGAGCATCCCAGCACACCCAGTGCTACAGTTTGTGTCTGGATGTCTCCCCAAAGCCTCACACAGACATCAGGTTCTTTCAGAGGTGGCTGGATCTGGAGTGTGTGATGCTGAGATCAACGGTGTGTGATCACTCCACCAATTGGTCTGACATAGCTCTGGCTAAGATGAAGGGTGTGAATGTGGCTGGTAGCCTGCATACAATATAAGGGACTGAAAGAGTCTTGTCTCGCTCTCTCTTGTTGCTTTTTTGCTGCCTTGTGGGCACTAAGAATTGTTACCCCTGTGCCACACCACCCTGCCTTGGAGCCAGCTGATTATGAACTGAAACCTCCACAGACTGTGAGCTAAATAAACCTTTCCCTGTTTAACTTTGAGTGAGGATATTTTGTCCCTGCAATGAAAAAAAGTAACTAAGACACCCAGCTAGCACCTAAGTCTTGAAGATATAATTTTTAGATTAATAAATGGAATTGATTCTCTCACAAAATTAGGAGAATGTGATTTGGGCCAGCAGCAGATCATGCTCACTAGGGGAAGGCAATTTGGACCTCTGGGGTCCCCTGGAGGCACAGGACAGTACCTTGAGCAGTGCAGTCAGTTTCCTGCATCCTTTTCATGTGTTCATCTCATCCTTTACCCTCAGCCCTGAACACTGAGAGGTGCTAAGCCTCACCTTGCAAAGGAAGGCCGAGGTCCTGCATCTCTTATCCCATGCCCCAGTGCACAGGGCTCATGGCAGCATGGCAAGGGCTGGAGGATCTGGGCAAAGTCCACGTCTCCATGTAGGGAAGAGGTGGACTTGGGACACTGCAGGTTGCATCTACGGGGCAAGGAATACCTTCCCTCTTGACTCCCTCCCCAACCCCAAAGCACTCTTCTACAACCATCGCTACTCTTCAAAGTACAAAAGTGCCCCCCCAGAATTCCTTCTAAGCCCTGCAAGCAGCCTCTTGCTGGTGACTGAACTTGCTCTATGCCTCAGGTCTTATCTCCAGAATCCTCAGCACACTGCCTGCAGTAAGTCCTTCAGTGACATGGTTCATTTCAGGGCAGCACAAGACCCTCATCCCTAAGTAGGACCCCTGCAGGTATTCATCCCCCTCCCCATGAACCTCTGAGGGGGCCTCCATCTCACTCTCTGGTCACTCCCAAGACCAGCTGAGCACCAGCACATGGTGGAGCCAAGCTGGGGAGGACCAGGCTGAGGAGCCTGAGGCTGATACATGGAGGAACCATCTTAAAGAACTTAAGTGTGGGTACAAACCCAGGTCCATGCCCTCAGAAGGGGCTCACACACAACAGGCCAGGACTGAACCTCCAGCTCCAAAAGATGCTGGGCCAACAGCTGGTGATACTAGGTAAATGCCAGACACCTGAAGCAGGGGTGTGGGTGTGTATGTGTGTGTGTGTGTGTGTGTGTGTGTGTGTGAGAGAGAGAGAGAGAGAGAGAGAGAGAGAGAGAGAGAGATTGGTAACGAACCCAGGACTTGGCATGAAAGCTCCTCCCCAGCCCTTCTTTTATTTTTCAAGACAAGGTCTAGGCGACGGTCTTGACTATATTGTCCCCTCTGACAGCCTAATCTCCGATGAAGCAAGGCTTATGTTTTCTGTCTCCTCTCAGTGCCAGCAGGTCAAATGCAGTGAAGGGTGGGCACTGTCCACTGCTTTGAGTGGCTATGAGGAGAGACCCTTCAGGCAAGTGGTGTGGTCACAGCACACACCTGCTCTGAGCCGGTGGTGACAGCAGGGGGATGTTCTGCATACCTTATTGTTACTGGAGTGAAGAGGAGCATTGTGGTGACGTTGTCCAAGAAGGCAGAAAGGACAGCAGCGATGAGACACAGCATGATGATCATGGCCCACACACGCCCTCGGGAGAGTCGGTACGCCTGGGTGTACATGCGTGGGAAAGAACAGGCCAGAATCAGAGCGTTTCTAGAGGAGACACTGCTTGTCATCAGTGACTCCACAGAATAGGGACCTCAACAAACACTGTGTGATGGATTAAAGCTTAGATCCTCTGGAGTCTTATACCTGCTAAGATCAGGTGCTGTGGACCCTACTGGCCACCAAAGTGCCTAGGAAATCTAAATCCACCCTGGCTTGTGTTTTCTCTTCTCTCATCCTGATTCTTTGTCTTCACAGTGCCCAGAGATGATTAAATGTGTTATAAAATGTCAACCATCTATCTCTTTCTGAGTATCTAGAATTTGATTAATGGCTTGAGCTGCAGCATTTGGGGTCTGTGTGACTCTGGTGTTTGCTCATCTTTGGGATCTGAGGGATTTTTTTTAGTGCAAAGCATTGGGAGAAAGAAGCCAGGTACCTAATCAAAATGTGCAAGGCGGTGCACAAAGTGACAAAAATCACACCACTGTTCTCTTATTTGGAGTTTGCAAAAGGCTCTGTTGAGCACATTATTTTTAAAGAATATTTCCAATTCAAAAACTCTATCAAAGGCAATACCAGGCCTTGCACTAGCAGGGCAGGGAAGGCTCTCCTCTTGCCAGCTACCCCTACCAAAGCCAGCGCACACCCTGGATCCAGGCCTGCTGGTAGAACACACCAGGGTTCCAGGTTAAAATCGCAAATTAAAATCAAAATGAGACATCGCTTCACCCTGTTTAGAATGGACTCCTCAAAAAGAAGAAAAATAACAAGCATTGGAGAGATTGTGGAGAAAAGGGAACTCTTACACACTGTTAGGGGCAATAGAATGAGTACAACTATGGAGAACAATATGGAGATTACTCAGAAACCAAAATGGAGCTGCCATGTGATCCTGAAGTGTCACCACTGGGCATATAGCCAAAGGAATCAAAGTCCGAGCGCTGAAGAGACACCTGCATGAGGCGAGGGAAGGGCTATTCACAATGGCCAAGGTAAGCAATCAGCTATGCGTGCATCAGCAGATGAGTGCATGGAGACAATGTGGTACATACATGTAACGTAATACCACCCCTCCCCCAAAAGCGGGCGGCGACGCTGGCCAGCGGTGCACTGAGCACGGCTGAGCGGGAAGATGACAAATCCCAGTGCCAACCACGCACCTTAGTAAGGTCCTATGTGTGAAGAAAAAACAAAAAGAGATAGGGATGGATTCCTAGAGCATCCCTTGGGTCCAATCACCAGTGCCACAAATGTGGGGAAAGGTTTGTGCCATTTTCAACAACATAGATGGAACTAGAATGCATTATGGTCAAGTGAAATAAGCCAGGCACAGAAAAACAGATACTGAGTATTTTCCCTCATTTGTGGAGTCTTATAAAGTTGGTCTCATACAAGTAGAGAACAAAGAATGAAGGCTGTAGGTAGGAAGGAAATGGAGAGGTGCTGATCTGAGGGAACAAAACTGCAGAGAGGGGAAAAGAAGAGATTCTGAACATATCCCACGAGTACAGTGACTATAATTAATACAGTGTAGATATATTTCAAAATAACTAACAGTAAATTTCTAATGTATCACCACAAAAAAATTATAAGTAGTCAAATAATGGAAATATTAATTAGCCACACTGTGTATGTATGCCTTGAAACATGACACTGTGCCCTTTAAATGCATATGATTATGACCCACCAATGAAAAACAATTCCAATACGGAGTGGAGCTCAGGAGCAGAGAGGTCCTAGGTTCAATCCTCAAGACCAAAATATAAACAAATAAACAGGATCTTCAGGAGATTTCTGAAACTAACAAGTTTTCCCCTGACTTAGAAATGGTGAGTGCGTAATGTTTGCATCACACATTTAGAAGGTAATCATTGAAATTCTTTCTCAAAAAAGCAAAGTAATCAGAAGCCAATGGTCTGAAATATTCAGAGATTATAACGTACAAAACAATGTTTCATGTGTTCTCTCACCAGCCAGTTTGAATAATACACACTCGCTCAGCCCGAGAACATTTCCCCTGATCTTCAGTTTCATTTATTTATGGAGAAACTGGAAGCGTTGCTCAAAACCGTGCTGAGCACAGCAACTGTGCACAGCCTCGCGAAGCAATTTTGAAAAGGGTGGGATATTAAAGAACCTGCTTGAATTAAATGCTACTTTAATTTTAATTTATATGCTAAAATTAGAGAATATTAAAGGCACAGCATACCTACCTTTACAGCACAATAATCGAAAAATCCAGTTTCTGAAAATATGGCTACTAATATCATCTACAGGGAAAGAGACAAAAGAGACAGCAGGTCACTTGGGCAGAGCATCACACTGAAACAGCCTCAAGCTGACTAGTTACAAACTTGAGCTCTGGCCTCTGAAAGCTGCGTAACCAAGCTCCTGCATGTCTTGCTGAACCCAGGTTTCTTAGTTTGCCCACTTCCTGGCTTTTCGAGTAGATCTTCTTGCAAGCTGCTTATATTTTGTCCAGGAACTTGTCTCTAAGGTACATTATCATCCCACCTAATCCTTGCAACAGACATCATGTGTTATCATTACTCTCTGAGTTACCATCACTACCCTCTGTTCTGTAGACCAGGAAGCTAAGAATCAGGGAAGTGACGATTTTCTGGGTCTCAAAGCTGGCAGCAAGGAGGAAATGGGCCAGCGGCAACTTTGCCCACCTGATCGTGTTCCATGGGCAACGAGACATTCCAAGATTTTAAAACTGGGTTAGATTTTGGTTCCTAAAGTAATTAAACTAATTTTTGCTGTCAATTTGATCAAGTATACAAGTAGGGCAATTGTATTAAAGTTAGAATCCTCCAAGTTCTATGTGAGCCTAGAACTCTTGGATCTACTGATGAGATTTGGTGTAAACAACCATCCTCATTATTAATAAAAAGCAAAGATCCAGTCATCCCCAGCTTCATCAGCAACCAGCCTGAACTTGCTGAGAGGTTTTCTACTTCACCAGAGGCAAAACACAGCACCATTTAATTTTTTTAAGCTTATCGGACCTGTTACACCTCCCTTCCTCCTCACAGATACTGAAACCCTAGTGCTCCTCAGGGGCCAGCACAGACCTGCCTCGCTGGGAAGCCGGAGCTGGGAACTCCATCCACTTCCTGTGCCCCTCCCACTTCGCCACATGCTGAACTGAAAAAGATACTGTTTCAAGCACTGATTCTTAATCCTTCTGAACTCCAGGTTTCTCACCTCACCTCTGAATGTTTCCTACCTTGAAAGGTAGTTGCAAAAATTTAATAAAATTATGTAAACTAAAGTGCTTTATAAGTAGCAGGCACAACATTGTCTTCCTAATAAACTGTGCTAAACAGAAACATTTATCTCATCTGGGAGCCTTGATGTCCATTCTAACCTGAAAGGCCACTGGGGGTTTGTAGACCATGTGCTTCACACACCAAGGAAGATTCACGTGGGCATGCATGAGTGCCCACGGGTGTGTGGAGGCCTCCGTGGCCTGCTGTTGTCAGAAAGCTGTTCCCCACTGGCCAACAGAACACCCAAGAGAGATCAGAACTCGGGGCTTGGGGTAAATGGCCCTTCAGGTGGTTGACTAATTGAAAGTAGGGTAGAAAAGGAAGAGAACTAGTGATACACATTTTCTTTGTACCCCTATTGTTCTAGAATCAGAACTTGCAAGAGCTTGGTAGCCAATTTCAATCAAGAGAAAAGCACATTAGGCCATTTTTATGAGCTGAATGGTCATCCACTCAACCAAATTCATACATTGATATCCTAACCTATAACACATCAGAATATGCACTTAGAGATAAGGCTTTTAAGGGAGAATTAAATTAAAATAAGATCATTAGGGAAGACGACTAGTGACCTAATGCAGGATAACCAGCACAGTTCTAGAGTAAGAGTAGGACACAGACGCACTTGGAAGGAAGGTCTGTAAGGACATGGGGAGGAGATGGCCATTGACAAGCCAAGGGGAGAGACCTTGGAAGAAACCACTCTGCTGACACCTAATCTCGGGCTTCCTGAGCCTCTGATGGTGAGAAGTCGGTTTTTGTTGTCACAGTCACACGGTCTTTGGTGCTTCACTATAGTAGCTCTAGCAAGCTATCATTCATTTAAATTTTTAAAATCTCCTCTTCTTCCATCCAGACACATCCTATATGCTTCTTAGTGCTCAGCAGAAACATTTGTTCCTCAAGGGAGCCTCGGTTCAGTTTGTTCTGCCTGCCTTCCACAAGGGATGTGAGCACCACCTGGAGTCACCCGGAAGCCTAGAGTAGCAGGACTCTCCACAAATATTTCAACCTCGGGAGAGATCAGATGCTAGCAAGAGTAACGAGGATATGCCTTGACCTGTCTCATACAGAGTGAGTTTTCTGGCCCAAAGAGACAGACTTTCTTTTGGACCCCAAGGTGATTCTGTGGTCTATTGAAGAACACAAGTCGTTCCTACTGTGGTTTCCCAAATTCCACTTATTCTAGCTACACTGGTTTATGGCAAATGTTCCACACTAATCCACTTTGGCATTTAAGTTTGACTCATACAAATTGACTTGGTGACATCTTCACAGCATGCTGCAGTGTGGCTGCTTGACAATATGATAAACTAACAAACCACAAAAACCATCAGGGCCAATTGATTCCTTTATATAATTAAAAGTACTTCCTTTATATAATTAAAAGTACTTCTCTAAACTTTTATATGCCATTTTTTATTTTAAGAGTAGTAACTCAAAAAATGCTAACTTTTCCTAATGGTAACATCATTTCACTGTTGTGCAGATCTTCAGCTGAAACTCACCCACTAACTAATCATAGCACCAGTCAACCCATCCTCTCCTAAAGAAATTAGCTGGACTTGCACTATCATTTCTCAGTCAAGCCCTGTCAAGAGACACAGCATCTTTAATATAATGATAGGATTATGAGCGGCAGTGATGGCGGCAGCAGAAGCAAAGGACCCCGGTTTCAGCAGGCTTGGAGAGATGCCCTGCTGGGAGGGCTGTAATTACCATGCCAAACAGCAGGGTCAGGGTCTCAAAATCAATCCACTCCACCACCTGGGTCAGGCTGGGTCTCTGCAATCAAAGCACAAATTTGCCAATTAATCCTATGACCACCCTCCTGGGGATAAGCTCAAAAACTGCTGCCTGTTACTATAAATTCACTCATTAGACAAAGTTGAGAACACACCGGCTGCATGCTTTTGAAGTTGGATTATATCACTGCAGAATCACATGTACAACTTACTCCATCTATGCTGTTAAACCTATGTAATAACGTAATTTTAAGAAAAATAACCCTAGCTCTGGAAAATTTGGGGAAAAACTATGGCCTGAATTGCAGGGTTGACCCTTGAGGTTAAGGCTACAGTTTGGGGCTGCAGTGTCCCCATAAAGTCCTGGTGCTACTGAGAAGTAGTGGAAGGTCAGGAGACCCCATGGCAGGAGATTGGGCCGCGCGGGGCCTGCCCCAGAAGGGGGCTGCAGGGTGCCAGTTTCTCCCGTACTCTCTTTGCTCCCCAGCACCAGTAGCTGAGCAGCTTCTCTGCCACACACTCCTGCCAAGATTTACTGCTCACCACAGGGCCAGAAGCACTGGGGCCAAACAGCTGGGAACTGAAACCTTGAAAACTGTGAGCCAAGATAAGCATTTCTTTTTAGGTGGACTATCTCAGATGTTTTGCTACAGCAACACAAAGGTGACCCGCACAGTTATCTTCCTAGCGGAGCCCACATACACCTTTCTCTTTGTAATGGCATGAGGTCAGGTGACAACAATTTGGATAGTCTCTCATGTCCTGCTCCCATGTGCCCCTACTCTTACAGTCAAAAACAGAGGCAAACCTTTCAGGGCTTTCAATGATACATGCAGCCTGCTGTGGCATGCATGCCATAGGTTCCCCACCACTAGTCTAAAATATCTCCCCCAAATCCTCATGAATGTTAAAGGTAATTGGGTCCAAGGGTGCTGTTCACTGATAAACATGATGTTAGCAGGTAGCACCTGGTTGGAGGTAGGTCACTGGGGCATGACCCAAAAGAGTATATTCTTGTCCCTGGCTTCTCCCTTTTCTCTCTGGTTCCTGGCTGCCACAGGTTGAACAAGTTTCCTCTGCCATACATGTCCACCATGCCAGTACTGCCTTGGAGCCAGCTGAGCATGGACCAAAACTTTGAGCCAAAATAAACTTCCCCTCCTTTAAGTTGCAAGTGTTGAGTGTTTTGTCCCAGTAACAGGAAAGTAACTAAGACAGATTTTGGTGCCAGGGAAGTGAGATCCTTGCTGTGTCTGTATCTGACCAGTGGTTTAGAAGACTTCAGAATTTGTTTGCAGGAGTTTGGGAAGTTTTGGAAAACAAGCTAGAGAATCCTTAGAATGTTGTGAACAGTGGTTAATGTGCAATACTGGTCAGAGCTCAGAGGACCAGAATGGTGATGGAAAAGTGCCAGGCTCAGGTGGTTAGTTTCAGTTAGAGCAAAGACAGCATTCGAGCTTATACACAGGGAATGTGTGAAATGCCCTGACAGAAAATTTGTCCACATTTTGCCAAAATTCTAAGACTTTGCAGGAGAACTAATTTAAAGGTGGCAAACTAATCAGGCAGAAGAAATTTCAAAATAGACCAACATTCAGGTCGTGGAATGGGTACTGTTGATTTCTTTTAGCCAGATCCACTGTGAAAATCAGTAGTGAAAAGCATTTGAAAAGTTTTCAGTTTCACCAGAAAGGAAGCTCCTTGAAAGTTAAGACCAAAAGCATAGTTGTTGAAAAAATTAGCATTAAAAAAAAAGTCAAGGACTTTGAATCAGGGGAAAAAAGAAAGATGGTTTGAAGGCCCTTTAGGAATCACCAAGACCCCAGTGCTCCAGGGCCAAGCGTGCAAAGCTATCAGGCTTTCATCTGAGCCCCTTAATTCATTCAGGGACACAGAGGGACACATTCCCGCAGGCCAGCCATCCAGGCACTCCAAAGCCGTTGCAGCCGTGATCCCAAGGAACCTGCCCATCTCCTACCACTCGAGCTGGTGGCAGACTTTGGCATCATCCCCTGGTGCTGGTTTTTCAGACATGGAAGAGGAAAGCACTCTGGGGCCAAGGAGGTTTCTACTCAAATTTCAAAGGAAGGCTTGGTAGGACAGGTAAGGAACCCCAGAGAAGCTGTGAGAATGAAACCTAAAGTGCAGTAAAGCTCCTGGGAAGTTGGAGATTTCAGGAATGTGGGTTGCTATCAGATAGTGAGTGGAGCTGTGCCAGGAGGGAGTGCATTAGGATTGCAATTGGTGATGTCATATGAGCAGGGCCACCCAAGCCCACTGAAACTCATATCCCACTACAACACCCCACCAGGTGAACGGGATTTAATGTTTACTCTGCTGGGTCTCAGTCTTGCACTTCTTCCCATTCCCTTCCTTCCCTCTTTTGGAATGGAAATGCTTACCCTATCACATTATATGTTGGAAGTGTTTAATTTTCTTTTTTATTTTTATAGAGGCTCACAGCCAAGAGTTTGCCTTGAGTCTCACAGAAGACTATGACATAGAATTTTCAGCAACACTAGAATTACTAAGATTTCAGTAACACGTAGAGATGGACTAAATGCATTTTGTGCAACAAGATGGCGTTTGGGGGGGTTGGGCTGGAAAGTTGTAGTTTAGATCCAGAATGTCTCTCAAAATCTCAGCCATCAGTGGATTAATCTACTGAGTCCATTGCTGAACATGATGTTAGGAGGTGGGTCTTGGGTGAAGGTAGGTCCCTGGGGGTGTAACCTGGAAGGGTGCTGTCTTAGTTTCTTTTCTCATTGCTGAGACAAATTACCTGACACCCACAGTTAAATGAGGAAAGGTTTATTTAGCTCACAGTTTCTAGAGGTTTCAGTCCATAATCAGCCATTCCAAGGCAGGCTAGCTTAGCAGAAGAGACAAGTGCATAGTGGTAGACTGTAGCAAAGCAACACAGGAGAGAGGGAGCAAACGGCCCTCTTTCCAGCCTTACACTGTACGCAGCTACCCACCATCATGTGGGTGTAGCACTCACAGGCTTAGTGCCACCACTGAACCATGAATCAGTCACCACTGAAAAGCCCACTCCTCATGACTGTATGAGGGTTTGTGGGGACATCAAGACACAAACCGTAACAAGTGTTTTCTGGTCTCCACCTTCTCCCTTTTCTCTCTGCTTCCTACGTGCGTGAGTTCAATAGCTTCCCTCTGCCATGCCCTTCTACCCTGCCGTTTTGCCTTGGAGCCGGTCCATTATGACTGAAAGCATGAGCCAAAATAAACCTTTCTTCATTGAAGTTGCAGGTGTCCGATATTTGGCCCCAGCAACAGAAAGTGACAGATACATGGGGTCAGAAGGGACAGAGTGAGAAATGACTATACTGCCAGGACCTGGTTTTTTGGTAAAAGGGATCCTAGCAAGCAGTCTAGGGCTTTCCATAGCATGTAACTGACCTGTTCCATGTTAGTGACTTTAAAAAAAAGATTACTCCTCAATCATTCATAAAAACAACTGTGGTTTTATGCCTAGATTTATCTTAGGATTAACAGTTTTTATACTAACTGTGGCCAAGAATAACTTTCAAGTTCTTACTACTACTTTCAAGCAAAGCCTATATTTAAAATTTAAATTAGATCATAACTAACTCAACTTGCCTCCCCAAATCTGTTTTAAAACTAGTCATTATTCTTGGGTTGGATGAACAGCCTCTTTCTTGGCAGCAATTTTCAGAGCAATCATCAAATCCTACAGAGTTGTTCTTAAACCCAGACCTGTGTATTGTTACATTTGTAAGTGCTCTCAGTTCAGTTCCAGTGCTGCCTCCCAAGCAAGGCTGGCTGGCCCATGTTTCCAGGGATTCTCGGCCTTGGTTTCTCTTGTTTTCCTACAGGTATTCCCCACATCCTCGCTAGATGGGTCACACTCAGGCTCTGACAAGATAACATCACCCCTGTATGTGCATCTCCAGAACCTCTTGATGTCTCAAGACAAAGCCCTAACTGCCCCTCATCTCCCACTTCTGCTACAGTTTGGCTGTCTTAGTCTAGTTCCTGAGAGCTGACAACAACTATCTCTTCACACTGCTGAGCCACACAACTCCAGGCAAACATGTCAGTAGGGTGGGGCTTTCTGTGGCCAAAACGGGGAGTAAACCTAGCTGGATGTGTGTGGAATAAAATCAAATGAAAATCATTCACCATCGCTACTGTTTGTTAGGTCATACTTTTTTTGTAGGTGTTTGTTTGTTTTTGGTACCAGGGATCAACACAACCTTGAGCCTGCCAGGCAGGTGCTCAAGCCACTGAGCTAAATCCCTAGCCCTAGGTCATACTTCTAAGCATGGTTTTTGGGCAAAAATCTGGAAGTGGCATATAAAAGAATTGAAAACACCAAATAAATCGTAAGTTCTGGAGTGTCTCCTGGGTCTGACATCATACCAGGGGTAAGCAAGTGATTCTGACATTGCAACTTACATCGCCAATCACAGACAGAGCCGCTAATGCTGCAAGAGCCCCCAGCATGGCTGCCAGCGTCCTGTGAACTATCTGGAAGGAAACAGGAAATGACTTCATTCCGGTCCACAGGGCTTTAACACACGCAAGAGCCAGTATTAACACCAATGTCTATGTTGACTATTGTACACTGTATCTGTTAAAATAATAATAAAACAAAGCCAGGAATTTCAGTGTTTCAGGGTCTAGACACCTCACAAACACCCAACCACCACCACTCTTCCTTTGAATGAAAGCTTTCATGTCCTGAAAAATTAGATGGTCCTGACAAAACAATAGAAGGTTGTATGAAGTGTGTTCTACAACCTGCAGTAAATTGTCATTAATTATTTCCTGTATACTCCCAAGACAGCTGAACCATTAGTTCAACAACATAAATCAATTCTTTACTAAGACTGTCATTAAACCAAAAACACACAAACACTTCATCTAATTGAAACTCCAGTGTTCTTACTGCCTCATAAAAGGATCTTTCCTATTTAACTAGAACTCACACAGATATGAAATTTCTAAGATGAAATATGAGGAAAGGAAAAGAAGTGAAGGAATTGGAGCCCTCATACATTACTGACATGAATGTACAGTGGTGTTGCCACTATGAGAAACAGTTCAGTGGCTTCTTTAATCCAACTTTACCCAATAACTTGACAGTTCTACTAGGAATCTATGCAACAGAAATGTGGGCATCTCCACATGATGTCACAAGCTCAGAGCCACAAGTGCCTGCCAGGCAAGCGCGAGGTCATGAGTTCAAGCCCCAGTGTCCCTCCCCCCAAAACCCCAGAAACATTTCTAATATGCACCCATGATGAACAAATGAACTAATACAATATGTTCTACAACATAGAATTTACACAAAATGGAAATTAGCAATAAATTTTAACATGTACTAAATGAAAGAAACCAGACACAAATATTTGTATATTGTAACATTCCATTTATAGAAACTATCTAGAAAAGGGAAAAAGTAGAGTTGCCTAACACTGGGGGTAGCAATAAGGATTGACTAAAAATACAGGTCCCTGGGACTTCTAGGGGGCTACAGAATATTCTAAAACTAGATCATGAAGGTGATTGTTGCAAAACTCTAAATTTAGTAAAAATAATAGTGCATTCCCAAATTGTGAAATTATGGAATTCAATTAGACCTAAATAAAACTGATAAAAATACAAAAGGAATGTGGTGAGACTGAGTACAGAATTAAATATCAACAGACAGTATTTAATTATTAATACCATAAAGTAGTTTTGATTCAATTATTTTATGCCTTCTCCCTCACAGAACCTGATATTCTTATTAATAACTACCTGAAACTCAAATTCTAAATAAAATCATTTCATTCATTATTTGTACTTCTAGATTAAAAGCTAATTTTCAGTTAATTTTATACCAAGTATTTGATTTTTCACAATTTAGAATTGATATATTTATTTTTTTCTTTTAAAATTTTATTTTAAAGAGAACAAAACCAAACAAAACAGAATAAAGTCAATCAAAACAAAACAGTGAGAGCAGTACAGGACTTCAAAACAAGATAATAGGAAATCAACAATGGCTACTATAATGCCTCATGTTATCTTCAAAATAGCTGCCCATGCCATCAGACATAATAAAATCAAACAAAACAGAATAAAGCCAATCAAAACAAAACAATGAAAGTGATACAGGACTTCAAAACAAGATAAGAAGAAATCAACAATGGCCACCATAACATATCTTGCTATCTCCAAAATAGCTGCCCATACCATCAGACATAATAGGATATAACAAAAAAAAAGAATAAAACCAAACCAATCTTGTTCTGCTGTGTTTTGCTGCCTTCAAAAAAAAAAAAAAAGGTAGATAACAAAGTAACAAAATACCTCCAAAAAACTTCCAACTCCACCAAAGTTGATCCATGGAGCATGGATGAGGAAAAACTCAAAAAAAAGGCAACAGAATTATATAAGGTGATTAAAAGTATATAACAACAACAAAACAAGTCAGTAAGGTACTGAGCAACCTGAAACAGGATATAACTAAACAGATAATGGACTTAAAAAGTAAAAAGAAGAAAAGAAAGTGCTCTAGAGGATATGGCTGCATGTATGTTTAAATGTGTAAGATTGGTAACTATGTTGCTAAGTTGTTACTGGATCATTGAACTTCTTTGCAGTCTCACTGCTTGAATGTCCACTTTGTATGCTTTAATTTTGTAACTTTAACAACTGTGTCTAAGAAGACAATATGTAATTTATCAACTAGTGATTTCTTCCTGCTTATTTTTTTTCTGAAGTTCTGTATTGTTTCTACCCCTTTTTCTGTTTTGCTTTTTTTCTCTTTAAATAAAATTTAAAAAAAAAAAAAGAAGAGCTTGGAGCAAAATATTCCAAGCCCTGAAAGAAAATAACCTCCAACCCAGATTGATGTACCCTGCAAAACTGTCTCTCAAAATTAATGGAGAGACAAGATATTTCCACAACAAAGAGGAACTGGGGGAGTTTCTGACCACCAATCCAACCCTGCAAAGAATACTGAAGGACATTCTAGAGAGAAAGAAGAAAATCACCAGGATTCCAGGAACAGTGGCAGAAAGGCCTCAATGAAAGGGGCAGACAGTGGAATGAAGGAGAAAAGTAAACAACAATAACAGAAAGATAGCATAGCAGAGATGAGGCAGAGAAGGTTGGCTATATCGCTGTTTTGTCTTGACTGATTTTATTCGAATCTGGCATGGTTGAGAGCAACAAGTCTGAGTATAGAGGTAAATGCGGAGGAGATGAAGATGACAAGATTCAATAGGATCCCATTCTGGTCTGGTTATTAACTGCCTTTGAAGTCCTATAATGTCTCCAATGTTTGGTTTTTATTAATAGTGTTATGTACTGCTAAGTTTAATTATACTAAGCCTGATGATATAGACAATTTTATCATGATATAGACATGATAGCAACTACTGTAGATCACCTAGTATTGTGGTTTTATATGTCCTTTTTGTGTTTCTCTAGGAATTTGTATTGTTGACTTGTTTTGATTTGTTTCTTTCTCTAATAAAGAAAGGCTAGGTATACATGTAGAGACTTATAAATGTGTAGAACTCCTAAACAGTTTATGAGAATGGGTTATAATTAGTGTAAAGAAAAAAAGAGAGGAAAAGAAATTATTCTAAAGGATATAACTGCATGTATGTTTAAGTGTGTAGGATTGATAACCATATTACTAAGTTTCTGTTGGATAGGTGAGCAGAACTGTTTGCAGTCTCACTGTTTAAATGTCCACTTTGTATGCTTTACTTTTGTAACTTGAACAACTACTTCTAAGAGGAAAATATGTAATTATCAACTACTGATTTCTTAGTGGTTATTATTTTGGGGTTTTTTTGTTTTGTTTTGTTTTGTTTTCTGAAATTGTGTATTATTTCTACCCTCTTTCTGTTTTATTTCTTTTTCTTTAAATAAAAAACCATGAAATATTAAAAAAAAAAAACCCAAACCAAACAATGAAAAAGGTACAGGACTTCAAAACAAGGTAAAAGGAAATTAACAATGATTACCACCTTTCTTTTTTAGACATTTCCTCCCCTTTCACCTTCACAATATCTATTGTACATTTTGGATCCCTCTAAATTCAGGTTTTCTTTCCTCTGTAACTTTAAAGGTAATAAAACAGAGCAGTAAAATGAATCAAAACAGTGATAAGACTTAGGAAATCTACAACAGTTTCTATATTGCACATGGTTGTCCTCTGAACAGGTGCTGGCTTTAGGCTCGCAGAGTCAGTCAGTCAACACGGCTCCCAGAATCAGCGGGCTGCTCAGGAGGGGAGGGAGGAGCTGTTCTCCTCTCCCAGGCAGTGTGCCGATACATGGGTCAGGGCTTAGCTTCCTTCCCGGTTCTCCCCGATCCCACTCTGGATGGCTCATGGGCGGGGGTTTGGTTTGGTGTATTTATTTTAAATAAAAATATCTAAACACCAATAAATTGCTACCAGATTCTAATAATTCTTTCCATTCGCATTCTGCTCTTCTGTTTCAGTTGACAAAACATTTGACACTTTCCTATTTGCTGCTTACAGAGGCCCCAGGAAGTAGCAGTGCAGGATTCACTCCTGGCCCTAGAGACAGGGAGCTGAAGCTGACGCTCAGCCGCAGAGCCTGGGACAGGGCCAGGCCATCCTCTGGACATCCACGCGGCTTTCGCAGCACCTCGCACACACTGAAGACAGAAGGTCCAGCTTGCACACATCTTTGATTCATATTTTAATTTTTGGCATTCCATTCACACTTCCTGAGTTGAAATATGGTGACAGGTTTGGGGCAAATACAGACTACCAAGGCAGGAGGAGCTAGGGGTCAGATGTATTCTCCAGGAAGATCACCAGGGCTGGGGCTGGGACTGGCCCCGGAGTAAAGCACATGCTTAGCACAAGTCAGTCATGGGGCTCCATCTCCAGAACTATGACAAGAAAAGTGGAATAAAGCCTGTTAAACTAAGTGACCTTAGAAGTCAAGGAGATTCCTTCAGGTGATTAGGTACATCCCCAAATCACTATGACAAAGAAAAACAACTTCTCCACTATGAGGGATAATAAAATCGTCAGATGGGTCAAAAATGGTAAGATCAATACAAATGCTTAAAAGGTGTTTTTTTTTTCATTTAAGAGAAAAAAAGGGGGCTGGGGATTTAGCTCAGTGGCTTAAGCGCCCACCTGGCAAGTGTGAGGTCTTGAGTTCAATCCCCAGTACCAAAAAAAAAAGAGAGAGAAAAAAAAGCACAGGAAAGAAATACAAAAAGCAGAACAAACAAACAACAAACCCAAAACAATAACAATATAGGCTTTCAAGACAAGATCATAGGAATTTAACAATGGTGGTAATATTGCATATTGTTATCTTAAAAGGGTTGCTTAGACTACCAGATATAAACATGCAAAATTGATCTAACCATATGAGCATTAACTGTTCTTTTCCAAGAAGAGTAATAAAATCCAAAATGTGTAATTGCTATTGTAAAAAATAGAGGAAAAGAAAGTGCTTTAAAGGGTATAACTGCATGTATGTTTAAGTGTGTAGGATTGATAACCATGTTACTAAGTTTCCGTTGGATAGGTGAGCAGAACTGTTTGCAGCCTCACTGTTTGAATGTCCACTTTGTATGCTTTACTTTTGTGACTTGAACAACTACTTCTAAGAGGACAATATGTAATTATCAACTAGTGATTTCTTACTGTTTATTTTTTTTGAAATTATATAATATTTCTACCCTCTGTTTTGTTTTCTTTAAATAAAAAATTAATAGTATAATCAAATTAGCTATCTTATGTTTTATACACACAAATTTATGACTTTTCCCTTTTCCCTTCCTTCTTTCCTCCTTTCCCCTGTCCCTGTTACTTTTTCCCTTTGAGGAGTTTCTTACCCTTACACAACATTTATTGTAGATTTTAGATCTTATTTGCTCTTTCAGTTTCTTAAACTAGGGAGACAATATGGTATTTACACATGTGAGTTTGATTTATTTCACTTACGAGTATGATCTCAAGTCACATTCATTTATGTATAAAAACCTCGATGCAATCTTTCTTTATAGCTGAGTAGTACTCCATTGTATAAAAAACCACATCTTTTTTATTCATTCCAGATTTGAAGGGAATTTGGGTTATTTCTAAGATTTGGCTATGACAAATTGTGCTGCTATAAATGTGGGTGCACATATATCACTCTGGTATGTTTTCTATTCTTCTAGGAAAATGCCCAGAAGCAGGATAGCTGGGTGAAATGGAACCTATAATCCTAGCTTTTTGAGGAAACCCCACATTGATTTCCACAGTGTTTGAACCAGTCTACACTCCTACCAACACTGGAGAAGTGTTCCTTTTTCCTCACAGCCTCTCCAGCATTTGTTATTGGTTGACTTCTTGATCTTGGCCATTATTTTTGGAGTAGGAAGGAATCTCAGTGTGGTTTTAATTTGCATTTCTTGAGTGACCAATGATGCTGAACTTTTTTTCATATATTTATTTTTCATTTGCATTTCTTCATCTGAGAAGTGTGTTTTCATCTCAGATGCCCATTTTTGGGATGGGTCTTTGAATTTTGGAGGCCTGATTTTTTTAACTCTTTATATGTTCTAGATAGAAGTTCTTTGTCTGAGGGAGAGTTGACCAAGATATTTTTCCAACTCATGGGTTTCTTTCCACTGTGTTGGAGATTTCCTTTGACATGCAAAAACTTTTTAATAAGACCAGATCCAAGGTGTTGATTCTGGGAAGTATTTCCCATGCAGTTTGATTTTTATTCATGAACTCTCTGCCTTCCCTTATGTCTTCAAGATTTCTACCTACTTTGTCTTCCAGCAGATTTAGTGTTTCAGTTTTAATATTTAGATCTTTGATCCACTTTGAATTTAGTTTAGTGCATGATGACAGAACAGGCATGAGTCTAGTTTTCATTTTTGGCATATTGAAAGCCAGGTTTTCCAGAATCACTTATTAAAGAGGCTATCTTTCTTCCAGTGAGCATGTTTGGTCCCTTTGTTGAAGGTAAGGTGGCTGAGTGTGTTTGTAGTTGTGGTCATATATTCTAATCTATTCCATTGATCTTCAGGTCTGTTTTTATTCTAGTACCATGCTGATTTCATCACAGTAGCTTTGTTTTAAAGAGGGTAAAATGAAACATAACAAAACAGAACAAAGCAGATCAGAAGAAAACGATGTGACACAGATTTCAAAGCAAGACAACAGGAGGCCAACCATGGTTACTAACGTCTTTTGTTTTCTTTCAAATAGTTGTCCATATCTTCACACACAATGAATTCATATAAAACTAAATCGTATTAAACTGATCAGAACAGGATGATGAAGGCATTATAGGCCTACTAATTTGGTTCCTAACCTACCAGACAATAGGAAAATCAACAATGGCTGCCATGATGTCTCTTGTTCTCATCAAAATTAGCTGTACATACCTTCGTGTATGCTGAAATTAAACAATACAAAACAGACTAGAACCACTCTGAACAAAGAATAATAGCATTACTGGATTTCACAGTATGACAATATGGAATCAGCAATGGATACTACAATGTCTCTTTTTCTTCAAAGTAGATGTTCATTTTATCACTCAATCGATTCTCATATACTGTTTAGGGGAAGTTCTACGCATGGATAAGCCTCTACATGTATACCTATCTTTTATGTATTAGAGGGAAAAACAAAACAAATTACTAGAAAAATAAGACAAAAAAAAATAACATCACAGCACCCAAAACAATGATGATATAGGCCTTCAAAGCAAGGTGGTAGGAGCATAACTAGGGTTGTTATTTTACTTAATGTGCTTCAAGAGTTCCTCAGATTGCCAGACACTAACATGAAAAATTGTTCCAATCCTATGAATGTTCATTGTTTTGTTCCAAGAACTTATGCCATTTGTAGCACAGTCATCTTAGCTATCCTAAGTATGATTATACAATTTTAGATATTTTTTTCTTTTCCCTTTTTTTCTTTTTCCACCTTTTCCCTGAGATATTATTGTTTTCCTTTTGATCAGATTCTTATCCTTTCACTGTATTTATTGAGGATTTTATATCTTATGTACTCTTATAACTTCTTACAATAGGGAGACAATACAGTATTTATTCATGTGAGTTTGATTTATTTCACTTATGAGTATGGTCTCAAGTCGCATCCATTTATTTATAAATATCTTAATGTGATCATTCTTATAGCTGAGTAGTTCTCCATTGTATAAAAATTTCACAAGTTTTTTATCAGTTCCTCAGTTGATGGGCATTTAGGTTGTTTCCAAGATCTGGTTATTACAAATTGTGCTGTTATAGACATGGGTGCACATAATCACTGTGATATGGTATTTTCAGTTCTTCTGGGAATATGCCCAGAAATGGAATAGTTGGGTCAAATGGGACTTCCAATCCCAGCTTTTTGAGGAATCTCCAGATTGACCTCCACGGTGGTTGCACCAGTCTACACTCCCACCAACAGTGCAGCAGAGTTCCTTTTTCCCAACAGCTTCTCCAGTATTTGTTGTTGGTAGTCTTCTTTATCCTGGACATCTTTTCTGGAGTGAGATGGAATCTCAGTGTGGTTTTCATTTGCATTTCTCTAATGACCAATGATGCTGAACATTTTTTTCATGTATTTATTTGCCTTTTGTATGTCTTTATCTGAGAATCGTGTATTCATCTCAGATGCCCATTTTTGGATTGGGTCTTGCATTTTGGGGATCTGATTTTTTTTTAATTCTTTATACATTCTAGAAAGAAGTCCTTTGTCTGAGGGACAGTTGACTAAGATATTTTACTAATTTGTGAGTTTTCGCTATGCTGGAGCTTTCTTTCAACATGCAAAAAATCACTAGTAAGATGTGTTCCCAGTTATTGATTCTGTGAAGTATTTTGCCTGCAGTTTGATTTTTGTTGATGAAATCTCTAGCTAACCCTATGTCTTCAAGATTTCTACCTACTTTGTCTTCCAACAGATTTAATGTTTGCTTTAATATTTAGATCTTTGTACATGGTGATAGGCATGGGTCTAGTTTTAGTTTTTGGCATATGGAGAGTCAGTTTTTTCCAGCACCAATTATTGAAGAGACTATCTTTCTCCCAGTGAATGTGTTTGGCCCCTTTATCAAAGGTAAGGTGGCTGAGTGTGTTTGTAGTCATAGTTGTATCTTCTAATCTATTCCGTTGATCTTTAGGTCTGTTTTTATTCCAGTACCGTGCTGATTTTATTACTTTGTAGCTTTGTAGTATAACTTCAAGTCAGGAATTGTGATACCTCCTGCCTTGCCTTTGTTGTGTATAATTGCCTTTGCTAGTCTAGGTCTCTTCTGGTTCCAGATGAATTTTAGGAGTGCTTTCTCTAGATCTGTGAGGTATGCTAGTGGCACTTTGATTGGGATTGCATTAAATCTGTATAACATTTTTGGGAGAATGGCCATTTTCACAATGTTTGTTCTTCCTACATATGAACAAGGGATGTCTTTCCATTTTCTGAGGTCCTCTTCAATTTCTTTTTTCAGGGTTTTATAATTTTTCCCTGAATAGATCATTTACTTCTTTTTTTGTTAGATTGATTCCTAAGTATTTCATTGTTTTGGATGCTATTGTGAAGCGTGTAGCTTCTCTTATTTCTCTCTCGGTGATTTTGTTGTTTGTGTATAGGAATGCTATTGATTTTTGAGTGTTGACTTTGTATCCAGCTACATTACTGAATTTATTTATTATACCTTCAATGGAGTTTTGGAGGTCTTCTATGTAGAGTACCATGTCATCTGCAAATAACAATAGTTTAACTTCTTCTTTTCCTATCCTTACTCCTTTTATTTATTTCTCTTATCTAATTGCTCTGGCTAGTATTTCCAATACTATGTTGAATAGGAGTGGTGATAATGGACATCCTTGTCTTGTTCCTGATTTTAGGGTAAAGGCTTTCAGTTTTGGGCCATTTAATATGATGCTGGCTGTTGGGTTGTCATAGATGGCCTTTATCATATTGAGGTAAAGACCACATATTTGAATTTCCTATAAGGTTCTTACCATGAATGAGTGTTGGACCTTATCAAGAGATTTTTCTGCATCTATAGAAATGATCATGTGATTCTTACTTTTGGCTCTATTGATATGGTGAATTACATTTATTGATTTGCGTATGTTGAACCATCCCTGCATTCCTGGGATGAATCCCACTTGGTTATGCTGTATAATCTTCTTGACAATTTGCTGCATTCTGTTTACCAATATTTTATTGAGAATTTTTGCATTTATGTTCATTAGGGAGATTGGCCTGTAGTTCTTTTTTTTTTTTTTTTTTGGTTGGGTCTTTCTTAGGTTTTGGTTGTAGAGTAATATTTGCTTCCAGGAATGAGTTAGGAAGAATTGCTTACCTCTCAATTTCATTGAAGAGTTTGAGGAGTGATGGCATTAAATCTTTGAATTTGTCAAATTCCCCAGTGAATCCATCTGGACCTGGGCTTTTCTTTGTTGGTAAGGATTTAATTACATTTTCAATTTCATTAATATAAATTGGGTTATTCAGCAGTTTTACATCTTCTTGACTCAGCTTTAGTAATTCATATGTTTCTAGGAATCTGTCCATTTCTTCTGTGTTATCAAACCTATGAGAGTAGAGGTTTTTGAAATAGATATTGATGATCTTCTGTATTTCTACAGGGTCTGCAGTGATTTCACCCTTTTCATTCCTTATTGCATGAATTTTGAGTTTTTTCTTTCCTTTTTTAAATAAGGTTGGCCAGAGGATTATCAATTTTATTTATTCTTTCAAAGAACCAACTCTTTATTCATTAATTCTTTGTATCATTTTTTTAGTCCCTATTGCATTGATTTCTGCTCAGATCTTTATAATTTCCTCCCTTCTTTTGGCTTTGGGCTTGACTTGCTTTTCTTTTTCTAGATGTTTGAGATGTAGCATCAGGTTGTTTATTTGTGTTCATTCTGTTTTCCTGATGTGGGAATTCACTGCAATAATTTTCCCTCTGAGGACTGCTTTCATTGCATCCCACAGGTTCCAGTAAGTTGTATTTGTATTTTCATTTGCTTGTAGATATTGTTTAGTTTCTTTTTTAACTTCCTCTGTGACCCACTGGTTGCTCAAGAGTATATTTTTCAATTTCCATGTGTTTGTCAGTTTTTTGCAGTTTCTTTTGTCATTAATTTCTAGTGTCATTAGTTTCTTGGTGCTATGATCTGAAAACATGCATGGGATAATTTCAATTGTTTTGCACTTTCTTAAGCATGTTCTGTGGGCTAGTATATGGTCTATTTTAGAGAACATTCCATGTACTGCTGAGAATAATGTATATTCTGATGTTATGGGATGGAACACTCTATATACATCAAGTCCATTTGTTCACAGGTGTGATTCAGTTCTGTTATTTCTTCGCTGATTTTCTGTCTAGTTGATCTATCCCTTTGTGTCAATGGCATGTTAAGGTGTCCTGTTATAATTGTGTTACTGCTTATTTGATTTTTTCATTTCTGTTAATACTTGCTTTGTGTAGCTGAGTGCTCTGGAATTTGGCTCATTTATATTTAAGATTGTCATCTCTTCCTCTTGAAGTTTTCCCTTAACTAGTATGTAGTGACCTTCTCTATCTGTTTGGATCATTCTTGGTTTGAAGTTCACATGGTCTGCAAACAGAATAGCTACTCCCACTTTTGTTTTTTTTTTTTTTGGTTTTTTAGTTCCTGTTTCATGGAGTATTGTTTTCCATCCTTTGACTTTCAGTCTATGAGTTTTCTTTTGGGTTAGATGGGTTTCTTGTATAGAGCATATGGTTGGACACTGTTTCTTGATCCATTCTGCCAGTCTGTTTCTTTTAATTGGTAAATTGAGGCCATTTACATTAATGGTTATAACTGATATATATTGGCTTATTTTTGACATGTTATCTTTCTGCTGTTATCTTTACCCTTCCATTCTGTTTAATTGTCTGTCTTGCTTAGTGATTTTTTCCTATGTCTATCTATAATATCAGAATTCTTTGCAGGGTTGATTTGGTGGTCATGAAGTTCTTCTGTTGTTCTTTGTCATGGAAGTATCTTATTTCTCCATCCATTTTGAAGGACAGTTTTTCAGGGTACTGTAATCTGAGATGGAAGTCATTTTCCTTTAGGATCTGAAATACTTCATTCCATGTGCTTCTTGACTTTATTGTTTGTGCTGAGAAGTCTGCTATGATTCTGATAGGCTTTCCTTTATAGGTGATCTGTCTCTTCTAACAGCTTTTAATATTGTTTTTATGTTGTATTTCTGGGATGTTGATTATTATATGTCTGGGTGTAGTTTTATTTTGGTTATGATTATTTGGAGTTCTATATGCTTCACTGATCTGTATGTCAGTTTCCATTCTCATGTTTGGGAAATTTTCAGCTATTATTTCTGTAAATAGCCTCTTGATATCATTTGTGTTGTCATCTTCTTTTTCATTTATACCTATCAATGTTATGTTGTTTTTCTTTGCATCATCTTGCAGCTGTTGAATTATTTCCTAATTCCTTGTTATTTTTCAAAGATCTTTCCTTTCCTGTTCACTAGCTGCAATCTTGTCTTTGAGATCTGAAATTCTATCTCCACTTTTGTTGAGGTGGTTTTGCCAACCTTCAATGAAATTTTTTATTTCTCATGTATCTCTTTGAATCTGCTTCATGCATTCTGTTTCTTATATTGTTCATTCAAGGTTTCTATCTTTTTGTATTTTTCTTCTAATTTTTTAACTATGTCTTCTTTAGATGTGTTCAGCATTTCTTTCATTGCATGTCTCATTTCTTTTTTTTTAACCTGGAAGATTATTTCTGATCTTAGTTATTTTACAGCTTCCTGGAGTTGTTTCTTTACTTCAGTTGCTATCGTTTCAGGTATTTCAGGTGTATGGCTTACATTTTCTTCCATGTTCATGTCTCCCAGACTTGCTTGGGGTGTGCTGGCAGGTTGAGATTGCATTTTCCTCTTTTGCTTTGTCATTTTCCTATATTTCTGGACTCTGAGCAATGTTCCAAGGCTTCCCATGCAATGGAGATTACCTAAGCACTTTCAACTAGTGCAGCAGGATACAGGCAGCTGTCCACAGTCCAAGGGTCACTGGATGAGGCCCAGAGGCCTCTGGTGTGGCCTCTGGTGATTTGGGAGGCTGGAGAGTGTCTTACTGGCTCAGCGCAATGTCCCAAATCCTCCCTGTGCACTGGAAATCACCTTGTGCAGAAGTCTGAATTCAAACAGGTGTCTACCCACAGGGGTGGCTGGGTGTGGCCCAGGAAGGCCCAAAGGGGCCTCTAGTGTGGCCTCCAATGATTTTGGAGGCAGGTGGGGCCTTACCAGCCTGGGAGCCATGTCCCAAATCTTCTCTATGCACTGGAAATCACCTCAAGACAGAATCTGAGTGCAGGCAGCTGTCCACACCCACGGATCAACAGTAGCTTTGTAATATAACTTCAAGTCAAGGATTGTGATGCCTTCTCCCTTGCCTTTGTTGCTCAGAGTTGCCTTTGTTATTTGAGGTTTCTTCTGGTTCCAGATGAATTTTAGGAATGATTTCTCTAGATCTGTGAGGTATGCTGACAGTACTTTGATTGGAACTGCATTAAATCTGTGTAACAATTTTGGAAGATGGTCATTTTCACAACATTTGTTCTTCTTATCCATGAGCAAGGGATATCTTTCCATTTTCTGAGATCCCCTTCAATTTCTTTCTTCAGGGTATTATAATTTTCCCTGAATAGATGTTACTTCTTTTATTAGATTGATCCCTAAGTATTTCATTTTTTTGGATGCTATTGTGCAGGGTGTGATTTCTGTTATTTCTCTCTCAGTAAGTTTGTTGTTTGTTTATGCTACTCTTGATTTTTGAGTGTTGACTTTGTATCCAGCTACATTACTAAATTTAGTGATCACATCTAGAAGTCTTTCAATGGACTTTTGGGAGTCTTCTATGTAGAGTACCATGTCATCTGCAAATAATGATAATTTAAATTCTTCCTTTCCTATCCTTATTCCTTTTATTTATCTCTTTTGTCTAATTGCTCTGGCTAATGTTTCCAGAACTATATTGAATAGGAATGCTGATAGTGGGCATCCTTGTCTTGTTCCTGATTTTAGAGTGAAAGCTTTCAGTTTTTGCCCATTTAGTAAGATGCTGGCTGTTGGTTTATCACATAAGGCTTTTATCAGATTGAGGTAGAAACCATCTACTCCAATTTTCTATAGGGTTCTTATATGAATGAATGTTGGACTTCATCAAAAGCTTTTTCTGAAACCGCAGCCACCCCAGGGCAAGAACCATATCAGTGTTTCCTGAGATCCATGCCTTGATGGAACTTGGGGTGCTGGGAAAACAGGCAGCCAGGTCACCACTCTGGTGGGTGGCTGTGAGCCTACTGGAGCGTGGGCTAAGAATCAAACATCCATCTCATCCCTCCCCCCGCTAGTAAGTGAGAGCCAGAGATCTGAGCATCTCTTGGCAGTTTGACTATATACAATATAGCAAATAAGGGGGATTTTCTTCTGCCATCTCTTTGAAGGCAAATATTTTTATCTCTGTTTTTCTCTGTTCTGATCAATGGTATTGCTCTATTCAATATTCAGTATTTCCTTCAATCTTGCTCTACCTGATTGAAGGAACAACTATTGTGAAGAAAACCAGATATATTATGGTACCTATTGCTGTTATCCTGGTAACCTGCTGTGAGGTTCTGTACCAATTTCACTGCCCTGCCTCAATTGGCTTTGTCCTGTCTTGTTCTGTATTTTACTACCTTCACAATAAAATAAATAAATAAATAATGAGAAGAAAAAATTTAAAAAGTAAATAACAACAACAAAACAGATCGGTAAGGTACTGAGCAATATGAAACATAACTAAACAGATAATGGACTTAAATAGCAAGAGGGGGAAAAGAAAGTGCTCTAAAGGATATAACTGCATGTATATGTAAGTGTGTAGGATAATCATGTTGCTAAGTTTTTGTTGGATGGGTGAACAGAACTGTTTGCAGCCTCACTGTTCAATGTCCACTTTGTATGCTTTAATTTTGCAACTTGAACAACTATATCCAAGAAGACAATATGTAATGTATCAACTAGTGATTTCTTACTGTTTTTTTTTGAAATTCTGTATTGTTTCTACCCTTTTTTTCTGTTTTGCTTTTTCCCCTCTCTTTAAATAAAATAAAAAATAAATACATAAATAAATAAGATTTTTCTACATCAATTGAAATGATCATGTGATTCTTATCTTTGGCTCTATTGATATGGTGGATTATGTTTATTGATCTGCGTATGGTGAACCATCTCTTCATTCCTGGGGTGAATCCCACTTCATCATGGTGTATAATCTTCTTGATGATTTGCTGCATTCTATTTGTCATTATTTTATTGAGGATTTTTGCATCTATGTTCATTAGGGAGAGTAGTCTATAATTCTCTTTTTTGGTTGGGTCTTTCTCTGGTTTTGATATTAAGGTAATACTTGCTTCCAGGGATGAGTTAGGGAGGATTGCTTCCCTTTTGATTTCACTGAAGAGTTTGAGGAGTGTTAGCATTAAGTCTTCCCTAAGTTTCTTGTAGAATTCAGCAGTGAATCCATGAGGACCTGGGTTTTTGTTTGTTGGTAAGGTTCTTATTACATTTTCAATTTCATTAAGTGAAATTGGGTTATTCAGCTGTTTTACATCTTCTTGATCCAGGTTTGATAATTCATATGTTTCTAGGAATCTGTCCATATCTTGTGTGTTATCGAACCTATGAGAGTAAAGGTTTTTGAAGTAAGTATTGACAATCTTCTGTATTTCCACAGGGTCTGTAGTAATTTCATCTTTTTAATTTCTTATTGTATGGATTTGAGTGTTTTCTTTCCTCTTTTCCATAAGGTTTGCTAAGAGATTATCAATTTTCTTTATTCTTTCAAAGAACCAACTCTTTATTCATTAATTCTTTGTATTGTTTTCTTAGTTTCAATTGCATTGTTTTCTGCTCTGATCTTGATAATTTCCACCTTCTTTAGGCTTTGGACTTGACTTACTCTTCTTTTTTTGGATGTTGAGGTGTAGCATTAGGTTGTTTACTTGTGTTCATTCCATTTTCCTGATGTAGGAATTTACTGCTATAATTTTCCCTCTGAGAACTGCTTTTATTGTGTCCCACAGGTTCTTGTAAGTTGTGTTTGCATTTTTGTTTGATTTTTTGTTTAATTTCTTCTTTAATTTTTTCTGTGACCCATTGGTTGTTTAGGAGAGTGCTGTTTCAATTCCCATGTGTTTACAGAGTTCTTATGGGTTTTTGTCATTAATTTCCAATTTTATTTTGCTATGGTCAGATAATATGCATGGGATTATTTCAATTCCTTTGCATTTACTTAAGCATGTTCTGTGGACTAGTATATGATCTATTTTAAAGATGACCTATGTGCAGCCATGAAGCATATGTATTCTGATGTTGTTGAGTGGAATATTTGGTGCACATCCACTAAGTCCATTTGTTCACAAGTTTGATTCAGTTCTGTATTTCTTTGCTGATGTTTTGTTTGGTTGATCTATCTCTGTTTGACAATGAAATGTTAAGGTTCCCCATTATTGTATTATTTATTTTATTTTTCATGTCTATTAAGATTTGTTTTATATATTTGGGTGCTCCCATATTTGGTGGATATATATTTATGATTTTAATTCCTTCTTCTTGAAGTTGTCCCCTAACAAGTATGTAGTGACCTTCTTTATCTCTTTTTATCATTCTTGATTTGAAGTTCACATTGTCTGCAAACAGAATAGCTACCCTCATTTTTTTTTCTTGGTTCCTGTTGCATGGAGTATTGTTTTCCATCATTTGATTTTTAAAGTATGAATTTTCTTTTGAGTTAAATGTGTTTCTTGTACATATCATATTGTTGGATTTTGTTTCTTAATCCATTCTGCCAGTCTGTTTATTGGTAAGGTGAGGCCATTTACACTGATGGATATAACTGATAAGTACTGATTTATCTTTGTCATGTTATCTTTCTGTTGTTGGCTCTCTACTTTTTCTCTGTTTAATCATCTGTCCTGCTTAGTGATTTCCTTCTGCTGTTGTTCTTGGAACTACAGTCATCTTTATCACTTTCTAGAGTATCTTTCAGTACTCTTTGTAGTGTTGGTTTGGTGGTCATGAATCTCTTCAGGTGTTCTTTATCATGGAAGTATCTTATTTCCCCATCAATTTTCAAAGATAGTTTTGCAAAGTACAGCAATCTGGGTTGGAATTTATTTTCTTTCAGGACTTAATATACTTCATTCCAAGCTCTTTCTGATGTGAATGTTTGTGTTGAGAAGTCTGCCATGATTTGGATAGATTTTCCTTCATAGGTGATGTTTCTTTTCTCTGACAGCTTTTAGTATTCTGTTCTTGTGCTGAATTTCTGGGACCCTAATTAATATATGTCTGGATGAAGATTTATTTTGGTTATGGCTAATTGGGGTTCTATAAGCCTCATTATCTGTGTATCAGATTTTTTCCCATGGTTGGAAATTTGTCTGCTATTATTTCTGTAAATAGTCTTCTTATGTCTTTTGTGTTGACCTCTGCTTTTTTGTTGACACCTATCAATCTTATTATGTTTTTCTTTGCCTCATCTTGCAGCTGTTAAATTGTTGTTTGCTGGTTCCTTGCTAGTTTTAAGAAATCTTTTCTTTTGTGATCATAAGCTTCCATCCTGTTTTCAAAGTCTGAGAGTCTGTCTTCAGCTTCATGCAAGCAGTTTTGCCAGCTTTTGATGGAATTTTTAATTTCCTGAATATCCCTTTGAATCTGTCTCATGCATTTTAATTCTGTCTTATACTGTTCATTCAAGGTTTCCATCATTTTCTTATGTTCCTCTATTTTTTATCTAGATCTTCTTTAGCTACATTCAACATTTCTTTCATAATGTTCGTCTCTTCTTTTTTTACCTGGGAGATTATTTCTGGTCTGATTTCTTCTATAGCTTTATGGAGTTGTTTCTTTACTTCAGTTGCTATCATTTCAGAAAGTTTAGTTGTGTCTTCCAATGTCTCCCATTTCAGTGTCTCCTAGGTTTGTTCTCAGTGGGCTGTTGGACTGAGACTGCATATGACTCTTTTGCTTTGTCATTTTCCTGTGGGACCTGTGCAACCAGCCAGGCACCCTCCCAGTGGCTTGCACTGAGACACTGGGCTGGGTGGAATTTTGATCCTTTGATACCCATGTGACTCACCAGGGCACTCCCTTGAACTATGAGCTAGAGCCTTGTGCTGTGATGGGCAGAGCTTGAAATCTTCAGGACCTGTCAGCTAGGCTGGTCACTCTCCAATGGATGGCTCTGGGGTTCTGGGCTGGGCAGAGCTCATATCTTCCATGGAGCTAGCTAGGATGCACCCCTGGAGTATGGCACCAGGGCCTTGCACCTGGCTGGGTAAGGTTCAGAACCTCCAGGACCCACAAAGCTAGCCAGGGAACCTTATAAGTTACTTTAAAGGATTGCACGAAGTCCTCTTCCTCCATGTGTGTTGGAAAACACAGTGTGCTTCTTGCTACAACCAAATCATTTCCAGGACACAGAAAGAACATTGGCTTCCCAGGTACCACAGGTGGGCAACCTGGGGAGCATGGAGGTTGCCCTTCCACACATTCTTCATCAGCTGATCCTACCCTGCCTGCTCATATTTCTTTAACTACATACATTCTGTGAGCTCCTTGAAGGCAGAAATGTAAAGCACCTCCCTCAGGTTCCCCTCACTGCTCTGAAGAACAATCAGTACATGTTGAGCAACCAAGGAACAGACAACTAATGAACAGAGCTGCAGGGGAAGGAAAGAAAAGAAGGAGTCCTGGGACAGTGTCCACAACTAGTCATCTTTAAAATTATCTATAACACCTTCACCTCCATGCATCTGGCTCTCCACAACATGCAGTATCAAGGCATGGCAAGGCCGTTCTTAAAACCCAGATATGTGGCCTACGGAGGAAACCAAAAGACATAGCCCATGCAACTAGTAGGCAAAAGAAGGCAGAGCAGAGTAAAGTTAGAGCAGACAAGTTGACTTTGAGTCAAACCTGACTTTAGAGACATTATATAATGATAAAAACATCAACATGAATATAAAAATTATAATAGGTACACAGCCAAAATGGGAATATATATATATATATATATATACACACACACACACACACAAAATAAATATGGACAAATCTAAAGTGAGAAATTGACAGCCATTCAATAATAGCAGTGGTTTTCAATGCTTCATATACAATAATGGATAGAACATTTCAGATAGAAAACCAGTTAAGGAAAAACTGTAAACTTGAACAATGCTATAGAAGACCACATGGACCTAACAGATACATATTCAGAACTTTCCACCCAACAGCAGCCAAATAGTCATTTCAAGCACACACAGAATACATACAGGATAGGAGCAACACATAAGTATACACAGGATAGATCATATGTTAGGTCACAAGCAAGTATTAGATTTTAGGAGAAGATCATATCAATTATCTTTTCTAAATGCAATGGTACAAAATGTGAGAAACTAACAACAAAGAAATAGGAAGAATCACAAATAGTTGGAAATGAAATACACACTTGAATAACAAATGATTCAGAAAAGAGATCAAAAATTATCCTAAAACAAACAAAAATTGAAATACACCATACCAAAACTTATAAATACAGCAAAAGTATCTTAGAAGAGGTATCAGTAAGAATGCCTGCACATAAAAAAAGAAGATCTCAAACATCCTGACTTTATATCTCAAGTACAAAGGAAAAGAACAAATTAAGCCTGAAATTAGAAGGAAGAAAGTCATTAGAATTATAGCAGAAATAAATGAAATAGAGACTAGAAAGATAACTGAGAAAATCAGAAAAATTGAGTTGATTTGTGAAAATATAGACAAACCTTTACTATACTAAGAAAAAAGATTCAAATAAAATCATAAATGAAAAAAGATTTTACTACTGATATAACAGAAATACAAAGAATCATAACAAGTTACTGTAAATAATAATATGCTAAAAATTGGATAACATAGAAGAAATGGATAAATTCCAAGAAAAATGCAACCAAATAAAGCTGGATCAAGAAATTTAAAACCTAGCCAAGTATGGTGGGCATGGTGGCTCATGCCTGTAATCCCAGCACTCAGGAGGCTGAGGCAGGAGGACTGTTGTGAGTTCAAGACCAGCCTGGGTTACAAAGTGAGTTCAAGACCAGCCTGAACTATGTAGTGAGACCCTATCTCAAAAAGACCAGAAAAAAAAAAGACAGAAAAGAAAAGAAATTGAAAACCTGAACAGACCAATACTGAATAGAGAACTTGAAGCAGGAATTGGGAACCTCCCAACAAAGAGAAGCCCACGACCAGGCTTCAGGATGAATTCTTCACTAAACATTCAAAAGATAATTATGCCAGGCATTCTCAAATTCTTACAAAAAATGAATGAAAAACACTTTCAAATCCGTTTTATGAGACCAACGTTATTCTTATACTTCAAAATTCAATATCCTTCCACAATTAAAAGAAAAGTTCTTAACAAATTAGGTATAGAAGAAACATTGGAAAAACTATAAGCACACACATCCATAAACAGGCAGTTGATGCATGTTCTATTTAAAATACTACAAAAGACACCCCTCTCCTGGAATAAAAGTTCAGTGTTGGAGTTAAATTGGTGAACTATAGTCTTTATTATCCTTCTCTCACTGATAGGCACTTTAGATGCTTTTGTTCTTATAGCCAACATATAGAATTTTCTTCCTAGTAATTTTTGGTATTCAAATAGGTTAAATCCCAATGGCTAAATACAGTATCTCAAAAATTTTACACACTCTCAAAATGACTATCTTTGCCAAATTACTGCTCAAAAAGATATTCTGATTTATATCTTGATCAGCACCAGACAAGATTTTTTATAAGACATTTTTCCTCCTTAACATTATAGGAAACATGACATTTGTCTCTATCTCCTACCATAAATCATATAACTGTCAGAAAAAATTTTTTAAAGTTTGTCAGAAAAAATTGACAACCATGGTTCTTGTTCTCACATATCTATAAATGTAGAAATAGATTTGGAAAACAAATAGTTATAGACCTTAGTACTTATGGTAATGTTACCACACATCTAGATATAATAGTAAGCAGGAATCTAGAAATATCTGCAAACTTAGAAATAAAAGCACTAGTTCTATAATTAGTAAAATAAAAATATAAAGCAACTGAGACTAGGTCAATACTGAGAATAAGATCAATACTGTTGAAGAGCAATATCGTATTTATACCACTAAGACACGGCTCTAGATACCCACATGAATGAATATAAGTGTAAATGCATGGTCCCTTTCTCATTTGAAAAAAAAATCTCCCTACTTCCTATTATCTCTCTTTTATTTTGCTTTTTATTTATATTTTGAGTTTCTCATATAAGAGAAACCATTCAGAAATACTAACAAAAAAATAACAACTGAAAAAAGACAGGAAATTACAAGGGAAATGCAAATACGTGAAAATAAACTTGTAAACTATATACAGCATAGCAAAGATTTCAGCAATTTTCTCTCAATCTGTCACTGATTCAAAAATGAAAATTTCCTTCTCATATCTTCTTCTTCCTTCCTGAAGATAAAAATATATCTAATATCAAGAATATCTTTCTTCACCAGATGTGGTGGTGTACACCTGCAATCCCAGCACTCAGGAGGCTGAGACAGGAGGATTGCCATGAGTTCAAGGCCAGCCTGGAAGCCATTGTGAGTTCATGCCCAGCCTGAACAACATAGAGAAATTCTGTCTCAAAAATAAATAAATAAATAAATAACAACCTTTTTTTATTTAAAGAAAAAAATGAAACAAAAGGAGGGTAGAAATAATACAAAATTTCAAAAAAAAAACAGTAAGAAATCACTAGTTGATAATTACATATTTTCCTCTTAGAAGTAGTTGTTCAAGTTACAAAAGTAAAGCCTACAAAGTGGACATTTAAAGTGAGACTGCAATCAGTTTTGTTCCTCTATCCAACAAAAACTTAATAATATGGTTATCAATCCTACACTTCTAAACATATATGCAGTTATATCCTCTAGAATACTTTCTTTTCCTCTTTTTTTACATTAATTATAATCAATTCTTGTAAACTGCTTAGAAGTTCTACATGTATAAGTCTCTACATGTACACCTAGCCTTTCTGTATTAGAGGGAAAAACAAATCAAAACAAGTCATCAATACAAATTCCTAGAGAAACATGAAATGAAGAGGACATATGAAACCACAATACTAGGTGATCTATGGTAGTTACTATGATGTCTTTTGTTATTTTCAATAAAATTATCTATATTGTCAGGCATAGTATAATTAAGCTTAGCAGTACATCGCTCTATTAATAAAAACCAAACATTGGAGACATTATAGGACTTCAAAGACAGTTAATAATCAAACCAGAATGGGTATCCTATTTAATCTTGTCATTTTAAGAGTAGCTGCCTCTACTCTCAGACTTGATACTATCAAGCATACCAGATTCGAATAAAATCAGTCAAGACAAAACAGCGATATAGCCAATCTTCTCTGCCTCATCTCTGCTATGCTATTTTTCGTCATTGTTGTTTACTTTCTCCTTCATTCCACTGTCTGCCCCTTTCATTGAGGCCTTTCTGCCATTGTTCCTGGAACCCTGGTGATTTTCTTCTCTCTCTCTAGAATGTTCTTCAGTATTCTTTGCAGGGTTGGATTGGTGGTCAGAAACTCCCCCATTTCCTCTTTGTTGTGGATATATCTTGTCTCTCCATTAATTTTGAAAGACAGTTTTGCAGGGTACATCAATCTGGGTTGGAGGTTATTTTTTTCAGGGCTTGGAATATTCTGCTCCAAGCTCTTTTTGATTTGATAATTTGCATCACGAAGTCCACTGTGATTTGATGAGTTTTCCTTTATAAGTAATCTGTTTCTTTTCTCTGACTGCTTTTAATATTCTGTTCTTGTGATGGATTTCTGGGATCCTGATTATTATATGTCTGGGTGTAGATCTGTTTTGGTTGTAGCTGGCTGGAGTTCTGTATGCCTCATATATCTGAACATCACTTCCGTTTCCTATGCTTGGGAAGTTTTCCTTAATTATTTCTGTGAAGAGACTTTATTTCATTTGTATTTATCCCTGCTTCTTTGTTGATGTTTGTTATTCTTAAGTTATAAATCCTCTTGTCATCTTCTAGCTTTTGTATCATTACTTCCTGGTTCCTTGTTATTTTTAAGAGAGCCTTCCTTTTGTGATCATACATTGCAAATCTATCTTCAAGTTTTGAAGTTAAGTTTTGAAGTTTAGTTTCTGTTAAAAACTTTTGCCAGCTTTCAATGGAGTTTTTAATTTCCTGATATTCTCTTTGGATCTGTTTCATGTATTCTAGATTTTGTTTATATTCTTCATCAAAGGCTTTTCTCCTTTCTCTGAGTTCCTCCATTCTTCCATTTGAGTCTTCTTGAGGAGTACCCAGCATTTCTTTTATTAATCTTCTTATATCTTGCTTCACCTGAGTTAGAATTTCAGATTTAAATTTGTTAAGGAGGTCATGGAAGTATTTCTTTATTTCCGATGAGGCATGTCTGATGTTGCATGTTTGCTGCCCTCAATCTCATCTGTATTTACCTCTCCTGGTCTTGTTTTCCCTGGGTCAGCAGTTGGAAGCTTTTTGTTGTTTCCCTGTCTTGTCATGTTTCTGGTTTCTTTCAGACAGGTGAATGGTGGAGGTCTCAGGGCCTTTTCATATTGTTTACAGTTTTTCTGCAGCATACTGGCTAGGGAAGTGCTGCCCTCTCCCGCTTGTTATTGATCTGTGAGGTGCACGCAGGGGCAATGTGGGCCGGCCCCTCCCCTCTAAGACAATCAACCAGTGAGTGTCTTCAGTACATTTGTATGTGCCCTGCAGATGTTACAGGTTCAGGACAGCCTGATCCCTGGCTACTGGATCCTGACCAGGGGCATGGCCCAGCCCAAGCAGATTCCACCAATCCGCTTTGGGCCAGGAGCCACCAACTGATGCCACCTCAGTTGTTGATTCAAGCCTGTCCTGCCCAAATCCAATATGTCATCTAGCCATTTGTCCCGCTCTGGGAAACCCAGTTCCCAGCACTCACCAAAGTCCATGTAGTCCATAGTTGAAAGATGTCTCCCTGGGGATGTTCTTTATGTTCCACATGGGTTTCCCTTGTTCCTCACCTACCTGCCTCTTGTTTGATCAGAGGACAGGGCCTAGCTCACTGCTCATGTGGTCACAAACAGCGAAGGACTGCTGGCCCTGGGAAGATTTCACTTCCCTCAAGACCAATCTGCAGAATGCTCATTATCTTTCTGAGGAAGTATGTGGCTTCCTACTTTGAGAAACCTTGGAATACTGGATTGTGAACTTGTCAGACAAACTTGTAGACAATATCATCTAGTGGCCAGAAGGCCTGGGCCCTATCTCATTCCTAGGGTCACAAAACAGTGTCTTTGTAACTCAGTATATTTCTCTGTTAAGGAAAGGGGCCCCTATGGCCTGAAGTTCTAAAGTCCTTGAAAACAAAACCTATCTCTGAAGGTAACAGGAAGTTTTCTGGATGCTGGAGTAGTAGCTATTCCACGAATCAGTTATAAGAAGAGGTTTACAGACAATAGGAAATGAATAGGAGGTGCAGAGCCATTGTCCCCAGCTGTAATTTAAATTCTAGCCTTGCAAATTATACTAAGACCAAAACTCAGGACAGCCTAACTTGGGGATTTCCAGTGGAAAGCACCCCTTGACATACGCATCTGAAATGGGCCATTTTTCCTCACCCCAGACATGCTTCCAACCTTCACGAACTGAAGTCAAGACTCCCTGGAAGACTGAAGATGTTCTCCATTCATCTCTCTTGAATTTAATTTCAGTTTTTAAACCAAACACCACATGAACTCTTACATTAAACATGCGAGGATGCAGAGCAATGAAACATGATCCTACACACACACACTGCATCATGCTGCTCCAACTGATAAGGAGGGTAAAGGTGGGAGAAGAGCCTCGGTGCATCCAGCAGAAAGAGCCCACGCACGGCGGCAACCCTTCCTAACACACAAGTCCAGGGCCTGCTGAAGGGCACGGGGAGAAGGCTATTATCTCCTCTATGCTGTGAAATATTTTGCATTAAGACGATGTTAGAAGTGCTTTCAATGACTTTACATACTAAGAGAGCTTAGAAGCCTGAGCTGGGATAATGAACTCTTCAGGATGCTGCACTGGGGAATAGGAAGCTCTGTTACAGTGCAAAGAGCAGGAGTTAGAGGAGTGCTCTAATTTTGTCCTTTGGACCTTGGAATAAAAACTATTTCACAAGCATGAGAAATATGACCCCAAGAAAGTACCACTCGGGATTATCTATAGGACCAGAGACAGGAACAACCTAAGGAATTATCTGAAATGCTTTCATCCCATTGCGATATTAAAGGCCTAAGGGAGCTTAGCTTCACCTTGTCCCTGCTCAGTCAGACATAATCCATGGGGCACAAAGGCAAGGGGACACAGGACCCTGCCCCAGAGCCAGGTTAGACCAGTCCCAGAAGACCTCCTCGTGCATCTGAAGAACCTGGGAACACTTTATTTAATTAGTGCTGGTAAAGCCCCTGCTCTGTGTCAGGCACTGTTCAGAGCACTGAGCAACCTGCAGAAGCGAGACAGAGAATTTATAGCACAGCAGGTGAGGCAGGGTTAAGGCAGAGGTCACAGCAGGAGGCAGGAGTGAGGCCTGTCTGGGAGCCACTGGGAACAGCAGATAGGGAAAGTGGGGAGATACATCTGTGGATCACCCTAAGACTGGTTTCACTAAGTGAAGTAGGGTGGAGACAGCCTGAGGTGCCTGCCTGAAGAATTTCAAGACCTCCTTTTTTAAAGAAGCATCTCTGCCTTGACACTGTGGAGACCTTCTGAGTCCTCAGCCAAGGTAACTTCTTCCTTTGAGTAGAAGAACTAGAAAGGCTGAAGTGTTGACTCCACAGGGCTCCACCAGTACATGGACTTCCCCAGTCCTCTGAGGGACTCTGGAAGCACAGGAGATGCTAAAACACAGGAAGGAGGTTTTTCCTCCTGACACCTCTGCAATCATCTCTACCTCCTACACCAAGACACAGGCTACAGTAGGGGCATGGCTGAGGTGTCACAGATTGCTGCTTGTAGGTACATAGAATTTGTACTTGCAAGCTACACTACTGTTATGAAACAAGGAAACATTATTTTACACCCATGGAATATTCACCAAGAATTCTCTGCCTGTGGTGAATTGAACTACATAATTCTATAACACAAAGATGATGGAAAAATGGTTAACATTTGGAAGTCAAATAACATATGTCTAAATATTCTATGAGTCAAAGAGGAAGTCTCGAGGAAAATTTTTAAAACAGAGAAAACCAAGGATAACTAAAATAAAACAGGTCAAAATCTGTAGAATGCGGCTAAAGCAATGGTGACCAAAACAAGTTAAAATACCTCGACTGTGGGCATGGTGCATGGAGGAGAGCAGGCCTGACAGTTACCTCAAATATAATCAGTGTGTAGACCCCAGCGAGGATGGCCGCTGCGGTGACCACTTGTGCCTCGACGCTGACGCGGAGGTACTGATGAGACAGCAGGAGGGGAATCACCTGGGTCTGCTGCAGGGAGGTCCGGATGCTAACGGAAACATTTTCTCTGCAAAATGAAGCACAGATTCCAGGCCGACCATCAGCACCCTTTCCCTTCACACCCTTCCCAGCCCACATCAGCCATGGCTCTGCCCAGGGCCCAAAGGGATCCAGGGCTCTTTCAGCCCAACGTGGGTCGGTGCCTTCCTGGGCCAAGGAGAGCATCAGTGGAGGCCTCTGACCCCATCCACAGCATCCACCACCCTGCAACACTGCTCTAATAGTTAATAGGAGGCAGCAGCCTACACAGCTGATTTCCTCCCCTCCACCTCGCCAACATACCTGACTGCTTTACCTGCTAACAAACAGCAAAGCCAACTATTTAAACTTTCATCACTGATCATGGAGGGAAAGCACCACAGATATTCAGTATTCAAAACGCTGTGAATATTCAAAAGTTTGTGGCCTGGTAAAACTGAAGCACTTCTCTCAAGATCAGTTAATAGCTTTTATGAACTATTAGCTTCTCCGCAGAACTCCTCTTTTTAAGTTCTCCCCCTCAGTACCTCAGAATGTGACTGAATTTACAGGCACAGCCTTTAAAGGTTAACTAGGTTATTAGGGCAGGTCCTAACCCAAAAAGACAGTGTCCATATGAGAAGTGTTAAGACACACACACGCACACACACGTGCACACACACACACGTGCACACACACGCACAGAAAACATTGCCGAAAGAAGTCTCAAGGAGAAACTACTTTTGACCTCTTGATCTTGGATTTTTAGCCTGTAGAGCTTGAAAAAATAAATGCCTGGCATTTCATTCCCCCGGTCTGTGCCCTCAGATCTGGCAGACCTAGCTGGCTCGCAGTGACCAAGTATGCAGACTGAATACACAGCCACATTACTTAAATATCAAAAGAACCCTGAAGTTTCCCATAAGCCCCACTGTCTGTCTTCAGAATGGAAATGAAATCAGAACACTAACTAGACAGCTTTAGCTTCAAAGTGCATCCTGACGCCAACCCTCCACGTCTTGGCCAGGAGAATGACAGTGCCTCCACAGCGTTTGTGCTCGTGTCCACACTGCCTGAGTGCCTCCTCCAAGCTACATGGCTCATCTGGGTCCATCTGCACCACAGTTGGGTGTCCTATACCTCAGGCCTTTTTAGGGATTGCCATAATTTGACTGTGTACCTTAAGAAGTCCTTATCTCCTAAATCCCCGTGTGGATGGCATTTGGAGGAGGAGCCTTTGGGAAGCAGTGAGACTAGGGGAGATGTGATGGTGGGACCTCTGCCGCGGTGCCAGGGTCTCTAGGAGAGGAGGAGAGGAGGAGAGGAGGAGCTGGTGTGTGTACTCTCTCTCCATGCAGCGCCTTCTGCTATTTCCTGATGTAGAACAGAGCCTCATCAGATGCTAAGCAGATGTTGTGCTGTGCTCTGGGCTCCTCAGCCTCCAAATCAGTAAATAAAATATACTTCTATTCTCTACAGATCAAACAGCCCTGGATGTCCCACCACACCAACAGAAAACAGGCTGACATGATAGGGGCATCCCAGACAACATGTCCAAAGACCTCACTCCCCAGAGAACACACCTGCTCAGTATCGCAAAAGTCCTGCTCACAACCAAGTGCTCACTTCTTCTTGGGTTTAAAAGTACCGTCCAGTTGTGAGTGACCTGTAACAACCAAAGCATGCAATAGCGGTAAGGCTTCCCACGCGAAGCACCATCCGGAATCTGGCACCGTTCCACTCAGGCATTTGTTAAGAAAGAGGAAAAGGGAATGACAACAGCAACAAATATTTCATATGAGATTGTCCAGGTTACATGATGCTGGGAATTTCCACAATTCAGAGGACATTTTAAAAAGGACGGGCCTGGGGTTTAGCTCAGCAGCACAAGCACCTGTCTGGCAAGCACGAGGTTGTGAGTTTGATCCCTAGTATCAAAAGAGAGAGAGAGAGAGAGAGAGAGAGAGAGAGAGAGAGAGAGAGAGAGAGAGAGAGAGAAGTATAGATTCTCAAGTCCCGATGGACAAAGTATTGGACTATCACCTGCATACATGCTTCCTTATACCCTAAATCACCTCTAGACTACTTACGATGTCTAATACATGTTAAATGCTGTGTAAAATACTTGGTACTCTAAATTGTTTAGGGAAAATCACAAGGAAAAGGGTTCATACGTGTTCAGTACATACAAAAATACTTTCTAAATATTTAATCTGCATTTTGTTTAATTGTTGGATGAGAAAACTGTAGTCAGGACCAAGTGTACAAGCTTGTTATGAGTAAAAGAAATCACTAAAGTTACCGAAGACTTGAAGTCCTCCAGTCCTCAGGTAACATAAAAATTGTTTATTTGGAACTGTTTCCAGCTCACAGCCTGGAAACAACAAACGTGTCCCCAGAAAACACTCAGCAGTGCTGTGTCCCAGGACCTCCTGCAAGGTGGAGCTTCCTCTGCTTCTGGCAAGCCCACCCTAAGCCAGGGGACCAGAGATGAGAGGGACTGACTCAGAGCAGAGGGAAGCTGGTCAGTGGGCAAAAGGTCCTCCAGTGAGTGGACTGGAGTCTTGCCCACAAATCACCAAGGAAATTGAAGCTAGGAATTTTGTGATCAGTCAAAGAAGAAAATATCCTGCATGAGAGAACAGAAACTCTCTCAACACAGGTCTTTGGAAAGAGCATATTTGGAAAAAATGCTTTAGTAATGTACTTGTGTTCTTTGAGCTTATGGAACTGATTGTACATGGGCATTTGGGGAGAATGCACACGTCATGAAGCTCCCTTCTTTTTTTATTATTTAAAGAGAAACAAAAGCATGTAAAGGGTAGAGATAATACAGAATTTCAAAAAAAGATTATAAGAAATCACTAGTTGATAAATCACATATTGTCCTCTTAGAAATAGTTGTTCAAGTTATAAAATTAAAGCATACAAAGTAGATATTCAAACAGTGAGACTGTAAACAGCTATGCATGCATGAGCTTCTACATGTATTTCTATCCTTTCTGTATTAGAGGGGAAAATAGAACATAGCAAGACAAAACAAAACAAATTCCTACAAAAAATGAAACCAAAAAGTTGTATAAAACCACAGTACAGTAATCTACAATGATTACTGTGTTGTTTCTTATTATCTTCAATAGAATTGTCAATATCATCAGGCATAATTGAATATAGCAGTACATAACAATATTAGTAAAAATAAAACATCATAGACAGTATAAAACTTCAAAGGCAGGTAATAATCAAACCAGAGTGGATATTCTAGTGAATCTTGTCATCTTAAGTACAGTTGCCTATACTCTCAGACTTGATATTATCAATCATAACAGCTTTCAACAAAATCTATCAATACAAAACAGCAATCTAACAAACCAGATTCAATTATGATCAGTCATGATAAAACACTGTAGGTTTTACAGAGCTTTAGATTAAGTTAATAGGAAATTAAGGATGATTATCGTACTATATCCTTTTATTTTCAGGATAACTGTCTGTGCCCTCAAATCTAGTACAGGTAGAATGACTGGAACAGAACATAATACATCTAAGCAGAGTAGTGTAAGTAAATGTGGGTTTTAAATCCTGGTGCGCTATTAACAAGATAGTGTATCAAGGCCATCTATGTTAGAGATTCTAGCCATCCTTCTCTGCCTTATTTCTGCTATGCTATTTTTCTGCCATTATTTGTCTAGTTTTCTTCTTCATTCTACTGCCTGCCCCACTCATTGAGGCCTTTCTGCCACTGTTCCTAAATCCTGGTTTTTTTCTCTCTCTCTCTAGAATGTCCTTCAGTATTCTCTGTAGGGTTGGATTGGTGGTCACAAACTCCCCCATTTCCTCTTTGTCATGGAAGCATCTTATTAATTTCTAGTGACAGTTTTGCAGGGTACATCAATCTGGGCTGGAGGTTATTTTCTTTCAGGGCTTGGAATACTTTGTTCCAAGCTCTTCTTAATCTGATGGTCTGTGTCAAGAAGTCAGCCATGATTCTGATGGTCTTACCTTTGTAGGTAATCTGTTTCTTTTTTCTGACAGCTTTTAATATTCTGTTTTTATATTGAATTTCTGGTATCTTGATTATTATATGTCTGGGTGTAGCTCTGTTTTGGTTGTAAGTGGCTGGAGTTCTGTATGCCTCACATAACCGAATGTCATTTTCTTTTCCCATGCTTGGAAAGTTTTCCTTAACTATTTACGTGAATAGCCTTTTTAATTCACCTGTTTGTATTCCTCCTTCTTCATTCACATTTCCTTATTCTTAAATTGTAGATTCTCTTGTCATCTTCTAGCCTTTGTATTGTTACTGCCTGTTTCCTGTTATTTTTAAGAGATCTTTCCTTTCATGATCACACATTGCAAACTTGTCTTCAAGTTTTGATAGTCTATCCTTAGTTTCTTTTAAGGAGTTTTGCCAGCTTTCAATGGAGTGTTTAATTTCCAGGTAGTCTCTTTGAATCTGCTTCATATATTCTATATTTTCTTTATATTCTTTATTGAATGTTTCTCTTTTTGTGTGTGTTCCTCCCTTCTTCCATCTGTATCTTCCTGAGAGATGCTTCCTGAGAGCATTTCTTTTATTATTCTATTCATATTTTGCTTTACCTGATTTAATATTTCAGTTTTGAGCTCATCTACAAGATCCTGAAGATATCTTTTAATGTCTATTGAAGCCATGTCTGATGTTGTGTGTTTGCCGCCCTCAGTCTCCCTTGTTTTTCCTTCTCCTGGATCAGGGCTCTCAGGGTTCTGGGCTGGAGGCCTCCTCTTGCCTCTCTCTCCTTTCATGGTCCTGGCCTCCTCCACACAGGTGTGCAGTGCAGGTCCCAGTCCCCTTCCCTGTCAGTCACGGTTCCTCTGAAGCACGCTGGCGAGGGACCTCTGCCCTCTCCTGCCTGCTCTTGTCACTAAGATGTAAGCAGTGGCTGCATATGCCTGCCCCTCCCCACTTGACCAGCCAAACTACAGGGGCCTTCAACAGGTTAGTGTGTGCTAGGCACAGGGAATCAATTTGGGACAGCTCATTGGGTCCCAGCCAGGGGCATGACCCAGTCCAAGTAAATCCCACGAATCTGCTCTGGGGAAGGAGCAACCAACTGAAGTCACTCCCAATTCAGGCTCCTCCTGCCCAATTCCAACATGTCGCCCATTTGGTGGTGTCCTTCCCATGGTGGGGGTCTCATTCCCAGCACAGACCATGGATTAATGAAGTTCCCTTCACTGGCTCCACTCTCTGTTGGGCTCACCAACCCCCAATTTCAGCACTGCTATGGTTCCTGTGAGTGGTGGTGGGAATGAGTTTGTGTGGCTCTGCCAGCCAGTGCGGATTCAAGCCGGCACAAATTCAGGCTGGCGCAAACTTGGTGGGTCACTGCAAAAACACTGTGTCCTGTAATTTTTAGTTATTCCAGTTGTAGTCATGACATGTTTGATGAGTTTTTTACGTTTTAATTTCTTCCTGTGTCAAGAGAATCCATCTCCCTCTGTCTGGATCTCTCCAGGATGTTTTATTCTGTCATATGAGTTGTTTCTCCCGGGAGGCTTTGTATTTTGTTGCTCACTGATCGGCTGTCTTTAGCTCCTCCATGAAGGCCCTTTCTATGAAAGCAGAAAGCTCAGGACAGCTCACCTAAATTGCATTATAAATATGCATGTGCTGAACAGGCAGCTGGATAGCAGGAACTACACCTACTGGTATATAGTGCAGCAAGGTAACAACACTCAACAGTTTATGATGCATTTCAGAATAATCAGAAGAAGCTGAATGTGCCCCAGATGTAAAAAGGATAAATGTTTGAGGCAAAAGAAATGCTAATCACCCTCACTGGGTCACTATTCATTGTATACATGTATCAAATTATCATAGTGTGCCCCATTAATGTTATGCATTGTTTAAAATTTTTATTAAGGTAAAAATTATTTTTTAATTTAAAAAAGAGTAGACTGTTCCTCTTCTGCAGAAGGATTTCAGACATGAGGCGGAGAGAAGCAGGCCTTTCTTACAAACTACCAATTGCTCCTCGCAGTGGGCAATGTGCTTCACATGGGGAAGTACAGTCAGGTTCTCAGACTGAGGCAGAGGAGCTGGCTTAAAATGTTGGTGCTGCACTAGTCATTGACCAAGAAACTGCATCCTTCTTCCAAAACAGATCTTAGCTCTATAGACTGAATTCTATGAAGCAGGAAAATGTGCAGGGTAGAGCTCCTCAGCAAGTACGATTTTCTTTTACTGCTTGGTTACAAGGAAAACCCATAAAGGACAGCTATGGCTTCTGCACAGAAGTCACTGCAAACATCCAGCACAGTGCCCAAAGCCAGGAGTCAGGCAGGTCAGGTACATGAGAAGGTCATGCCTTCAACATTGACAGTTATGCTCTGGCCGCCACAGCACTCACGGCTACTGGTTGTCTCCCTGCCTGCAGGCTGCCTCTGCAGGATGTTAGCCACCACGAGGAGCCAGCACAGTGGCCTCTGGTTATAGATGTGGAAGCTGCAGGGATCTGTGCCTTCAGCAGCTGTGCATACTAGGCGGGTCCCGCACTGTGCGGGGAGGCCAGAGGCAACTGCGCTTCACAACAAAAACTATTTTCCGGTATATAATATCTCCCTGCATGGCCCAGTAAAATGGTTCTGAATGAAGTTGGAAGTCTGATTTTACTGAAATGGCAAGTGTTAGAAGTGATTTAGAGAAAGGAAAAACTTTCAGCAATGAAGTAAAATACAGAGTCAATGGCCTGACTAATAACAGTGTTATTGTGTTATGGCCTCCCATCAAATTCATTCAAGAGTAAATTCAATCTATAATGGGATGAGATGAGGTTTTACAATTGCTTTTGAGTAACCTGCTGTGGCTGTCGCCGCCTCGAGTTCAAAGCGGTCATCTGGGTCACCTCCACCACGACGTGCTCTTCTCTCCCAGGACGACTTGGTGCACTCACGGCCAGAGCCCCTGCCAGGCTGAGGTGGAGCAGTGTAGAGTCTGAGTGGCCACTGAGGTTCACAGCTGGGGGTGCGTCAAGGTGAACCACAGAGGAAGGAGGGAAAGCCTGACACCTCCGAAGCACCCCCGCCCAACACACCCTTGTTAGTATAAGAAGAAAAACACATTCCCAGGCTTCCTCTACCTGCCCTACACCTTGGCAAGTCCTGCCTTTCCCGCCTGCACTCCTAGGCATGCAGCCAGTCCAGTTAGTTAAATCCCTAAAAAAAGGCAAGTAATCCATAGAGCAAACCCTGGGGAGGCAGAACATAGCTGCTGAGGGAGGACCTACGAGATTTGTGTGGAGCACTGGAAAGGGCTAGTGAGTGACTCCTTTTTTCATTCTTGTGTGGCTCCTGCAAAATATACTGAGTATAAATCACCCCCAAAATACAAAATCTTCCTCTTAAAGAAAGTGTTCTACCAGTCAGGCATGGTGGAGCACATCTGTAATCCCAGCAGTTAGGAGGCTGAAGCAGGATGATCCCCATGAGCTCTAGGCCAACCTGCACTACAATAGTGAGACGTTGTCCCAAGAAAAAGGAAAAAGAGAGAGAAGAAAAGAAAAATTAAAAAAAAATTTAAAGGGAAGAGTTCTATCATCCTGGTTGTCTAAGGGAGAGCCCAAAATGAACAGTCATCCTCAGCAGTCAGTCACATATCTCTGCTGCTACGTGGGCCCCAGAAAGGACAAATGGAGCAGGGAAGTCACCTTGGGCAGAATCTCCAAAGAAAAGGTTCTAGAGACCCTGTTGCTTCTGCCAACCTGAAGTTATTCCTGTCCTTGTCTTTAGCCCAGGACAGACTCAGAAACATCTCGCCACAGAAGATTCCACAAACCTGGCGGACACCGGGAGGTGGGACGGCGCCCCCTGGAGGTCACCACAGGGAGCGCCGCAGGCCTGGCCCGCAGGATCTGAGCCTGTGCTTTGCGCCCAGCGGGCGCGCAAGACTTCCGGGAAAATGGCGGCGAAGGGCGCAGCAGGGGGTGACGCGGCCTCCACCGCCCTGAACCCTGAACCTTGAACCCTGAACCCTGAACGGACCGCGGCCCTGCCTGCCGCCGCCGCCGCCGCCGCCGGGAGAAGCGCAGGGACCAGGGCCCTGATGCCGTCCCACCCCGCGGGCACCCGCGGAGGCCCTGCTGGCCGCAGAGGCAGCACGGAAGCCTCCACCTCCCACCCCGGACCCCCAGCCCCATAAGCAACCCGATGCGACCCAGGCCAAGATGACAGTAACTGAAGTAACTGACATTGTGTTGTTTGATTGGCTTTGCAGTGGTCTGGGCAAGTATTTAGAGGACAACAATATGTAATATACTAATGATTGTGGATTTCCTACTGCCCTATTACCGTTTTTGTTGTTTCATTTTACTGTTCTGTTTTCTCCCTTTAAAATAAAAATAAAGTAAAATAAAATAAAGCCACGAAGTGGATGAGTAAGACAGAATTCGCAGCTGAAGTCTCAAGCCCTAGGCTAGGAGGTGCTGGGACACTGCAGTTCACCCCCATGGCATGCATGTCGGTGCAAGGGGAGCAAACCCCACCCCCTCGCACGCCCCGCTTTTTCTCCGATCCTTCACTTGCGCAGGGCTCAGGGTGCATCCTGAAGACCTGGCTTCCAGAGCCCAGCGTGCAGAAGCCTTGAAGTCTATCCCCACCCCACAGGTCACTCGGAACTGGCCAAGCCGATCCTAATACACGGCTCCAGGGCCCTGCGGAAACGGCTGCTCTCCCCACATCTGGAGAGCACCGTTGTCCTTTCAGCGCTCACCTGTGTTCCCCTCCTGAACTCTGCCCCTGCCCCTGCACCTCTGCCCAAAGCGTCTTTGCCGTACACCGGGGACTTTCTGCTGTGAAAGTTTGTTCCCTGCATCCTGCAGCTGATTTTAGATGCTTCTTCCCAGCTGGCCTAGCTCCTGGAAGGCAGGAACGATGTCTGGGTCATGTTTTGATTCCTCTAGAGACTGATGCAGTTATCCCTAAGTTAGATATCCCAATTCAGTGGTTAACTAGTATGTTTCCAGTATCATCCATGAAGCCCTCTGATCCCAGATGAGAGTCCCAGCCATGGGAAGCTTACAGAAAAGAAGTCAGAGGGAGATCTCTGCCCTCTGCCTGCATCCACCACAATCTTCCTGCCTTCCCCACTGTCTAAGCCTAAACCCCAATCTAAGACCTGACTGGACACCTCTCTGACAGACTCAGCCTCCTCTGGGCCCCAGTGTCTGCCCTTCCTGGCGCCTGCCTGTGCCCTGATGAGCAGAACAACCTCCTCTCTCCTGTGGTGTTGTGGAGCCCTGTGCGTGGCAGAGGGATGAAGCCAAGCGCTCTAGTCAGCAGGCCACGCACAGCTCCAGACAGCAGCTAGTGGAAGAGGCTGATGAGGGGTCTTTGCTGGTGCTCAGTCCATATAGCACGGAAAGGCTCATCTTTTAGTTTGCTAGAGGCCTCCAGATCAGGTTCAGCTAACACGTGGCAAGAATTCTCTCCTCACGCAAACTTTGGTCAGGCTCCTGGACAAGGCCTTTATCTCAGCCTCATCTTTGACCTTAATTTTAGCAAGAAGTTCCACCACCCTTGATAGCCAATCAAGCTCTTTTCCATCTCCTGTGGTAGTTAATTTGGGGTCAACTTGGCTGGATCCCAAGACGCTCAGGTATTTGGTTAGGCAGTCACCCTAGGTGTATCTGTGAGGGAGCCTCCAAAAACGACTGGCCTTAGACTTGTCTGCCTCATGGCAAAGCTGAACCTGGGCCCATGCTACTCTTTGAGGACCCAGTTAGAAAACAGGTGGGGAAGGGTTTGCACCCTTGTGCCTGACTGTGGGCCTGAGACATCCGTCTTCTCCTGACTCAGGCGTCCTTGGGTTTCAAGTTCATGAATCTACACTGTCAGCTCTGGCACTTGGGCTTGCGATCTGTGTAACTGGCCTTCCCAGCATCTGGGGTGCAGAGGGTGAGTACAGACTTCTCAGCCTCCAGAGTCATGTGACCCAGTGCTTTATCATAAAGCTCTTTCTTTATTTTTTCCCTGTAAACCTGTCTTGTCCATCTGGTGTACAGGACCCCAGATGGAGAGAATGGGCAGGGAGGGGGGTCTTTTCCTGCCCTACCTGTTTCCTTTACCATCTCTGTGAGCCTAGGGTTCAGCTTAGGATATGGTGGAAAACAGAGAAAGGAGGAGGAGGAGGAGGAAGGGAGGAAGGGAGGGAGGGAAGCAGAGAGATGGAGGGAAGGAATGAGGGAGGGAAGGAGGGAAGAGGGCAGGCAACACCAATTAACCTACATGTCAAGTTTGCTGACCTCTATTTATTTGCCAAGTGGTCTGGGAGCCTCTGACAGGCCTCCCCCATGATGAGTACAGACAATCCAGGAACAAAGTGTTTCAGGTACTGCAATTACAGGTTTCTAAAATAAACCTCATAATTACTGAGCTGACAGCCTGCTGCCAGGAGAGACAGGAGCTCATAGAGGAAGGTGGCTTTGTCTTTGCCCCACTAAAGGACAGTGGTGCTTTCTTCAAAAGCCCTTCCAGCCCCAGCAGACGCCCGTGGCCCTCAGGGGACAACCAGAGGCCAGGGAAGCTCTCTGCTTGGATGGCAACCACAACGACACTACTCATAGGCTCTCAGAATTAGCCCTGACCCACTGCTCTGGACCTGCACCAAGTGCCACCTCTCCGAGAGCGGCCCCCAGGGTTCCCATCCCTCTCCATACTTCATTCCACTGCAGTGCCTGTGACCAGCCAGCCCTGCCTCCTTCCAGGCATTTTCCAGGGAGCCCTGAGAAACTCGGCTCAGCCCCAGGGGTGATGTTCCACAGAGCTGAGGGCCCCTCGGCATCCTGCCTCCTGCCTGGCTCTCCCGTTTCATCTCAACACTCGGGCACTCGGGAGAAGAAGAGAGTTCCAGGATCACTCTGCTGCCAAGAAAGTTGGGCCTGCAATTCTCTCAGGCCCAAAGAACTTTGCAAAAGTACTTCAGAATAAAAACGGCACCCTGCTGTTCGGCAGGATGAGATGAAGGATTTGTTATGATCAATCTTCTAACCAGCTTTGTTTCCCTGGAATGCAAGATTGGCCCATGGGCTTGCCACAGGCAGAGCATGGAAAGCCTCCCAGTGCCTCCCTCCTTGCTAGGACCCCCTGCACATGGGGCCTCCATGGAGGACCCCAGCCTTCAGGTTGTCAGCACTCTCCGGCCCCCCGGGGAACCAGCGCCCATATCCCACAGCTACCATGATGCTAGTGTCCTAGGAAAGCCAAGGCCTGGTTTCTTCAATGCCTGGAGCTGATGTTGAGGAAAAGGCACAGAAGAAAAAAACCAGTTTGTCAAAATCACAGAGCTCTTCACATCTCTCACAAGGAGATACTTCTTAGACTAAAACTCAATGCACAGACGTGAGCAGGAATGTCAGCTGGACATAGGAGTGACACTGCCTGGGGGAGTGTGAAGGGACTTCTGTCTGCGGAGGTGGAGGGATGTGCAGGACCACAGCCTGGCATCTGGGCTCCCCTGAGGGCCATGAGAGCGCTGTGTCAGAGGTGGCCTGGCTGATGGAGAGGTGTCCTGAGGAGGAGACCGTGATCCCCAGAATGACTCAGAAACAAGCCTGTCCAAGAGAAGATGGATAACTGGAAGGAAAACAACCCAGCATTCTAAAATTTCAGTTCCTCATGATGATGAACCAAAGATACTAAAGGGAAAAACCCTTGTCACTTAGTTCTCTGAGCAAGTTCACTCCTTTTTAAAAGCTAGTTCCGTACCTCTGCTTGTCTGTGGGTCACAGAGTCCGGGCCTTCAGGTACCACTGACTTCTCCACAGATACACATCAGGAATTTGCACCTTTTCACCTAAAGGAAGCCCTTGATGGCTTCTCTTCGGCATATCTGAACTGCCAGCATCACTACTCTCTCTTTGGGGTCACCATTTAGTAAAATAAAAATGATTTGAATTCCAATTGTCTGATGCACCAAGTTATCACAGCAGTCACAGCTTCAACCCAGCTGAAGTCTTCAGTTTTCATAAACCTCGAACCAGTGCCCACAGAAGGCTAAGGCAATGCTCGTGTCCAAGCTTAGTCACTACTGACCTCCACATCCACTATCCTGTGCAATGTGTCTGGCTTTCAAAAGAAAAACCCCAAAGAATACGAAAAAGCAAGAGAAACTCAATGTGCAGAGGTAAGGCAATACTCAGACCCAGGTGACAGAGCCAAGGAAACAACCCATGAACTTGAAATCAGGTCAGTAGGAATGACCCTTGTTGAAATGCAGGAGGAAGTGGTGGAGAGGACACAGAACAGAGTATGAAAGAGCCACGGAAAAGCCAGAATGTGCCACTGTCCTGTCATCTCCCCTCCATGGGGACCGTCACCACATCCACAGCTATCCGAAGAAAAACAGCAGTGGCAGCAGATCCGGCATCAGCCTAGGCTCCAATTTCAGTGACAGAAAATGGGACTCCTGAGTGTCTCTGGGCTTGGGGGCACTCAGCCCATCCTGGTGCATACTAGGGATACAGTAGCTTTGTAGCGGTGACACGGCCAGCAGCTGCCAGAGCTTCCCTTGATCCGGATACAGGCTGAATAAAATCTGTAACAATCAGAAACATTTAATGACAGGCTTGTGGTATGAGAGCAAATAATCCTGAGTAAATAACCCTGAGTACTGTTAAAAATAAGATAGAACAGTGATCACTATGCATCCAGGCTCCACCAGCTCAGTCTGGAAATTAAAATATTCTGATTCATCCTACTGTGTTTAACTACGATTGTCCTTGACTATTGATATTTGCCAGTTTTAAAGGTGAAATAACCAGCCACAAAATTAAATCACCCAAGATGGGTATGGCGGTTGTCTTGTACAGGACAGCAGTGAGCAAAGCCTCTCCAGAGGCTGGAACACGTGCCTGTGACATTTGCAAGTAGCCTCACACACCACTAGAAAGCAAAGTGACAATAAGATGACACCGTACAAGGTGAGAGCAACTCCAGCCAGCTCTTCTGTGGATGTGTCCTCTTCCAAAAAGGCTGGAGACCGGGCATTGAGCTTTGGGCTGCTCTTGGGACAAGGGGAGCCCAGACCTGCCCTAACCTGTACCCTCAAAATCCCCGCTCACCCTCCATGCCCCATTTAAGTAGGGCTTTAGAAGCACATGCCTGTAAGGGATGACAGGGACACATTAACAAAAAAATTGTGACTTTCAGATTTCAGAATAATCACTACTGTGTGATGCACAGTTTGTCTGTCTCTGCTCCCCTCCCCATGGGTGTGGAGAGTTGACTGCACTTAGCTCCACGTGCACTGGCATCAGGCACCACCTGTGCCACAGTCACCAGGGACAGATCCGTGCTCACCCTCATCCTGCCGATGCACAGAACACCCCGATCAGGACTGCTCGGCACCCTCACCCCTACCCACCCTCATCATCTCCTTCAAAACAAGGTCAGAGAATCAGACAAAGGGGGTCAAATGGTGGTCCTACACCTAAGACACCCCCCCCCCGCCATCCAATCCTGGGCACCTGAGCTGTGGCCGCTGGGCAGAGCCCTGGGTCAGTCACTGGCTAGGAGGGCGGCACAGTACTCACCGAGCACAGCACCACGAAAACAAACAGGCCTGCAACTTTCAGCCACCTCACACAGCGCCTGCAAGAGAGGACACCTCCTGAGTCCCTCAGCGACAGCCCGCCTGCCTGTGTCCAGTTTGCCAATCTGCAGAAGCCTGCAGTAGCCTTCGCCAAAACGCACACTGTCCTAACACTTTCCCTCGCGTGATGTGAAGCAAACCTGCTGCAGTCAGGAGGAGACGGGAGGAGCAGAGGGAGAGGGCCCTAACCTGAGCGCTGGCCTCAGCTTCCCCAGCCTGCTCCAGGCTCCAGGGTGGGGCTGGCGGGGATAAGGGGATTAAATGCTTATCCTGGCTCTGCCACTCATATTTATCAATTACTTTCCCTGAGTTTCCTGGAAGGTGGAAATATAAATGTATCATCAAATACAAGCACAAATAGTTCAAGAAGGAAATCTCACTGTTGGCATGGTTTTGCTGTCAGGATCTCTGAAGAATTCTGCAGCTGGAAACTTGGTCAACAGACTGTATAGTCAACCCCTATTGAGAACTTCAAAGCTGTTCCAGCCCACTCCCCAGGACCCCATTCTAACCACACTCCACCTCCTGCACAAGCCTGGATTCGCAGTCCACTTCTTTCTTGCTGCTCCCAGACTGGCCATGGGCTCTGACACCACCAGGCTGGCATCCTCTGCTCTGTTGCTTCAGTAGCCAAAATCCTTAATGACAGCGTCACTGTCCCAAGGCTTAGCGCTGCCAATCACACCATGGGCAACCACGGGCAGGCTTTAGCTCTGCCCTGCACAGGAAGCACGCTAGGACAGGAGCCAGGCTCCACGCATGCCTTCAGACTGAAGTAGGAAAGCCTGGATTGGGGCATCTTTTCTTGATTCCACCCACTTGGTTCATTTCCACGTCTTTAAAAACCTTTCCGGTCCTTTGAAAATGTTAAAATTGCACTTTGCATTCTGTTAGACTTAATTTGACAATCACTTCATGCTGCCAAATTATGATTCAACAGTTCCTACTTAAATGGGAATCAAAATGACATTTCTTTTTAAAGCACGAAGCATTAATTGAGCTATTCTAGAACAGGATTTTTTACAAACCTCTTTCTACCATTCCTGGTACTTCCTAGATACGTTGTTAGCCACTAGGAATTAATTCAGGGATGGTAACCTGTGGCCTGCAACCGGCCTCTGTTGCTGTTTGCTTCAGGCAGGATCCTCCAGAACTGGAAGGAGCCAGCCCAAACCGCCAGCCACTCTGCCACTCCACCAGCTGACCTTGAGGAAGCTTTGCTCTGTGTGGTACTAAACCATCCATTTGGACGCGTTCTTCTCAGCCACTTTTGAGCGGGGTGTGTGGAGAAGTGTGACATCAAACTGTAGGTGGCCAAGTGTGTGCACACCCCACTGGGCTGACAGTTCCTCCCCAGTGAAACCTGCTCTAGAAATCATCCCAGGCTGCTCCTTGCTTCTGCCAGGGATAAAGCTCTCTGAGTCTCCAATCTCCTGGTTGTGCGAAGGGCTTTGGACTCACCAAGAGGGAAGTGCTGCAGTAGTTACAGTGCTCGGACAAATGGCAGTCACTTCCTTTAGTTTAGGGCCAAGCTCAAGGCCACTATCCCATGGACAGAAAATAAAACAGCCAGTGAATGAGAAGTCTCAAGTGTGCGGGACTCTACATTTCCACGCTGTGGAGAAGGTGAGGACACAGCATCCAGTGGAGCTGTTCACAGCCAGCCGGAAAAGCACACGCAGCCCTCCCTGGCCTAAGCACCCTCCCCTCCTACAGCGCACGCCTCACCAACACGTGAGCCCTTGGCTCCCCCAGCTCCCACAGAGCAGGAGACCCCTGACTCCTCAGGCACGGCACCCACCTTTCATCAATGGCTACAAAGATGCCATCGACAATTCTCAAACACCATGGTGAATCAATCCTACCCTCAAACCTAACGATCATGAAGCCTGCAACCTCCCAAGCCAGAGGAGTGTGGAGAATGGGGTCACTTGGGTTGGTCCCCGGGTTCCCTGCAGCTTCTTGCAGGGCCACTTTAAATGACTCTCTCGGCCTAGGGAAACGCATCCCGGCCAACCATGAAAACCGCCATGCTCCTCTCCACACTGTGGGTCAGGAAGGCTGAGACGTGGCCACCCTCGGCTCCTCCCATGGCAAACAGGAAGCGATGTGCAACCCCCACTCATTACCACCTACTTCAGCTTCAATAGAGGCGCTCTGAGGCGAGCGCTCTCTGTGAGAGCTTCCTTCTCTGAAGAGGCCGATGGCGACCAACCAGCCACCTCTCTGCTCAGCACAAATCTTCGCTCCCACTCAGCCAGGCTATTTTCCCACGATTCCACATCAGGAATGAACTCAGGATGGTACACAGCCATGCACCGTGACCTGCAAAATAAGAGCTTGCTGATTATTTTGTCTAAAATAGCTTTGACAAAGCAAAAATCCCCTCGGCTATGAGATATGAGCCATGACTGACTCAGGCCTGTGCTTTGTGGCACTCATCTGTCTCAGACAGGAATGGATTTCTTTTGATATCACAGGACATTTGACTTAAAGAAAGTCTCCAAGAGTCCCTCAAGCCTTCAAAACGAACAGTGGGCCTTCAAGAAACATTGGTCTTTTCTAATTTCTGAAACCTTCCAGTACAGCTGTTTCTGGCTCAGCTTAATTAGTTCCCGCTCGTTTTAGAATTTGTTTTCTCCCGCAATGCATTGCAGCTGTCAGTACCCAGGCCTGACATGCTTGTCCTGGAGCAGAGTGATGCAGTGGGACCTCCTCCTGCCCTGTGTAGATCTTTGTCATGGAACAGGGAGGGGGTGTGCTCTGAGCCCCACTCAGCATCTAAGACCATGAGGGAAACAGGTGCTGGCCAGTCGGGCCCAGGGGCAGGGCCTGTGTTCAGGAGAACTGAGGGGCAAACCTTCATCAGAACCATACTGGAGGTCCTAACCTATGTCCACCCCAGACCGAACTCCAGGGCTGCTGAGCAATCCCCCGTGTGCAGCACACTGATTCTCAAAAGGTCGTGCCAGAGCCAGTGTTCCCATGCATTTCATAGCATGCCAGTGCAGTCCCGATACTCATGTGAACCACAGCAAACTCTGCTGCTACCCATTAGAAAGGGTGGTGACTCCCAAACCCAGCTAGCACCACGTGGCACTGTGATGCTCCTGGATACTTTTCACAAGAAAAAAACCTACTCATGAGGAGAAACTGAGAGACACAGCTAAGTTGTGTAAAATCAGCATGAAAACACATAACAAATGACACTGCAAATACTCAATACTCTTCTCTATCAACTGTGACAGGAAAACGGTTAGGTCTCTGAAAAATGGCACCACCTTCCTCATAACTGCTAGAAAAACAATGATGAAAGCAGGAACTAAGAAATAGCTTTTTGTAAATCAAGAAAAGAAAGGCAATTAGTGTCAGTGCTTTCTAAGGCAGCACTACTCTAGAACTTCCCACTGGAATAAAAATATTCTTCACCCCATTCATCCATTACCACATTGACCATGAAATACACTATGGCAACTGAAAAACTAACAGTTTAGTTTTATTTCATTTAAAATGGCTTAAACTCAGACAAATACATTTGGCCATGATGTTGGTTGGTACAGATGCATATTCCTGCCCTCAGTACCCTGAAAAGGACGTATTCTCTCCTAAAAGTATACAAATCAGTGAATGTTATCCGATAAAATCATTTGATCAAATCAAAACTGCAACAAAATTGTTACAAAAAGTAAAGCATCAAAAAGACCTTCCCTTATACAGATTTTATGCAATCCTGATCAAAATTCCAATAGCATATCTCACAGAATTAGAGAAAACAATCCCAAAATTCATTTGGAACCAGAAGAGACCTGGACGGCAAAGGAAATTCTAGGTAACAAAGGCAAAGCAGGGAGCATCACAATTCCTACCTTGAAATTATATTACAAAGTTACTGTGATTAAAAAAAATACCCAAGAATAAATAGAACAGTTTACAAGATGCAAAAGGTCTAGCAAGCCACCGGCGCACCAGGGCAAGAACTATCAGCGATTCCTGAGCTCTGCATCATGTTGGAACTTTGGGCGCTGGGAGAACAGGCAGCCTACTCACTGCCCTGGTAAGCAGCTGGGGCCCTGCCGGTGCATGGGCTAAGGATCAGACATCTATCCATTCCCCCTCCCATTAGCAAGTCGGCACCGGTGGTCTGAGTACCTCTTGGGAGGATGAATGTATGCAGCGTGGCAAGTAAGGGGTATTTCATTCTACCATCTCCTTGAAGGCAAATATTTATATTTTTATCACTGTTTTGCTCAGTTTTGATTAATGGTATTGCTCTATTCAATATTCTGTTTTTTTAAGTTTGATATTTCCTTCCACTTTGCTCTACCTGATTGAAAGTACAGCTAATGTGAACAGACTAGGATGTACTATTGTGCCCATTGCTCGTGTCCTGCTGACCTGCTGTGAGGTTCTATGCTAGTTTCACTGCACTGTGGTCACATGGGTTTGTTCTGTCTTGTTCTGCTGTATTTTGCTACCTTCAAAAAAAAAAAAAAGTAGATAACAAAGTAACAAAATACCTCCAAAAAACTCCCAACTCCACCAAAGCTAATCCATGGAGCATGGATGAGGAGAAACTCTAAAACAAGGCCACAGAATTATGTAAGGTGATTAAAAAGTAAATAACAACAACAAAACAAGTCAGTATGCTACTGAGAAACCTGAAACAGGATATAACTAAACAGATAATTTACTTAAAAAGTAAAAAGAAGAAAAGAAAGTGCTCTAGAGGATATGGCTGCATGTATGTTTAAGTGTGTAGGATTGATAACCATGTTGCTAAGTTGTTACTGGATCATTGAACTTCTTTGCAGCCTCACTGTTTGAATGTCCACTCTATATGCTTTAATTCTGTAACTTGAACACTATGTCTAAGAAGACAATATGTAATGTATCAACTAGTGATTTCTTACTGCTTATTTTTTTCTGAAATTCTGTATTATTTCTACCCCTTTTTCTGTTTTGCTTTTTTTCTCTTTAAATAAAATTAAAAATAATGTGTCAGGTTAAAAAAAAAAAAGATGCAAAAGTAACTCCAATCATGCTGAGGCATCTTATCTTTGAAAGGGGCCAAACACCTTCAGCAGGGGAGTGGCAGTCCCTCTGGCACATGGCGCTTGGAAAACTGGCCTTCTGGATGCTGAAAACTACACCTGGTCCCAGTTCTCTCATCACTCACCAAAGAAAAATTGAAATGAATCAAAGATCTAAAAACTAAAACAGAAAAGCTAAACCTGCTGGATGATAGGGTAGGTAGAAATCCTGAAGACACTGCTGAAGGCAAAGACTGTATGGACAGAACTCCAGTCACACAGAAACTGTTACAGCGAATCAACAAGTGAGATCTCACAGAAAAGCTTCTACCAAGAGAAACCACTGACAGTCCACAGCGTGGGGGAAAAGTTTTGCCAGCTGTTTCTCAGACAAAGGACTAATATCTAGAAAATACAAACAACTCAAAAAAGTCAAACTCTCCAAATTTAAAGACCCAATCCAAAAATGGGCACCTGAAATGAATAGATGCTTCTCAGATGAAGGAGTAGAAACAGCAAATAAATACATGAAAAAATGTTCAATATCACTGGTCATTCCAGTGATGCAAATTAAAACCACACTGAGATTCTATTTCACTCCAGAAAGAATGGCTGTCATCAAGAAATCAGGGAATAACAAATGCTGGAGGGGCTTTGGGGAAAAAGGAACCTTCTCCACTGTTGCGAGTGTAGACTGGGGCAACCACTGTGGGAATCAGCGTGGGGATTCCTCAAAAAACTAAAACAAGATATTCCCTTTGACCCAGTTATTCTCCTTCTTGGTATTCCCAAAAGAATTAAAGGCATCACACCACAGAAATATATATACACCTATGTTTATAACACTCAGTTTGTAATAGCTAAATCCTGGAAAAAACCCAAATACCCATCAACTGATGGATGGTAAAGATGCAGCGCTACACAACGGGGTATCACCCTGCCACGAAGAATAATAAGCTTGAGACATTTCTAGAATGAACCTCGAGACCTACTCTTAAGTGAAAGAACCTGGACACACATGGATAAATATCACATTGTTTCTCTGCTGTGAGAAACTAAGAGTGTAAATAAGGACCAAAATGTACAATAGATATTGTGAAACAGGAAGAAAACATTCAAATGGGAAGGGGAACTCGGGAGGGTAGATGGGGAAAGAAAGGACGGGAAAAGAAAATAACAAGAAAAGAAGGAACAAATGGACACAACACTTTTGTAAACAAGGAGGGGAAGAAGGGTTGAAGCAAGGGTAAGGGAATGGGGAGAAAAAGAATCAATTTGTATCATGCACAGGCATAAATTCCCTTGGTGGATGTGGTCATTGTGTATACCTAAGATGTACCAATAAACTTAATTAAGTTTTTAAACCGCCTTCCCATAATCACCGCTTCAGGTAAAAGAGAAAAGGAAAATGTCGCCTGCAAGGTGACAGCTATCGGGGCACCTGACGCGAGGCCCACTGGCGCCCCAGGGTGTCTCTGGGCTCCCATGCCGGACAAACGCGGACATGCTGCTGGCTTCCCAGGGGATGCCTTAATGCCTCAGGCCTTGACAGCTTAAAAGAATTTGAGAGAAACATGGAGGGGCCAGATGCCCGGAGTGTGCTCCCCAAGTTATTCCCCAGGTGGAGGCGAGTTTAAGTTCTGCTCACAGAGAAGCTCCAGGCAGATGGGTCAGCAGAAGCATCCAGGCCCATAGCCTTCCTCCTCAGGCCCTGAGTCCAGCAGGGGCCACGCTGGACTCTGAGAGCTGGGGTGAAGGAGACGGAGTGACAGCCACAACGATGTCCATCAGGTGAACAAGTTCGGAGAGGGCATGAAAGTGCTATTTGGGAGTTGAGTGCACAGGAGAAGCAGCACTGCATCCTGGGGAAGTAAGGACAGAAGAGCCACAGAGAAAGTGACCACTCCTCTGGGCGGGAGTGCCCTGAGAGCTGGAAAGGGAGGGAGGGTCCTCTGGCCAGAGGATGTGGTGGGATCTTTGACAGACATAGCTGGAGGGGTCAGAGAGATCGTCTCTGCATGGGAGGTGCAAATCCAGACCCCCACAGCCCCCCGAAACCCTGTAAGCCTGAGTCTCCGGAAGTCAGAGCCCACACGGTCCCAGGCACCCATGAAGCGTTAGGCTGCACCTTCACCCTGCCTGCGGGCAGAGTGAAGGAGACGTGGGATGCATCAGAGGCTCTGGGCAGGAGAGGCAACACAGCAGCCTGCCCTGCACAGGCTTGCTGAGCGGGGAAGGGCGTCTCCACAATGTCACCAAGCGCACAGTGTACAGGGGGAGCAGGCTTCCTGGAGTTTATTTGCAGAAAGAGGAGGAGATGGAGCTAAAGAGCTGGTTGAGCTCTTCATCTAGAAGGAGAGGCTGCAAATTATCCTCCATCAGCTCTGCTCAAGCAAGGCCAAAACCACACAGCTTTGCCCCAGGAAGGACCTTCAGCCTTTCACAAAGCAGTTTTCCTATGAGTCACGCACACAGGGGTTTTTAACTCCATCACAGTTAACTTTGGAGCTGGATAATTCTATGTAGCGCAGTGTGTCCTGTATATGGCAGGATGTTGAGCATCCCTGGCCTCTGCCCTTAGATGCTAGTAGCACCTGAGTCTCCAGTGTGACAACCAGAAGTATCTCCAGACACTGACAACCTGTGCCTGGCTGGGAAACCCCATCCTAGTGAGACACTACCGGAGCTGTGTGTATTCATGGGTGTGCTCGTGTGCTAGCTGACCATTGCAAGGTTATGCTTAAGGTCATTTTGAAATTCATAAGCCATGGAATCCAGAATCATGAACATCTACTACACCAAGGATCTAGTAGACACCAAAGATGCCAGGTAAAGATGTGTATCTCAGGAAGAAATTCCACATCATAAATACCAAAGATAATACCAAGAAATTTCATCACAAGGAAAAATAATCTCACCCTTTCTCTTGTGAGGAATTCTGGAGCAAAGGAGTGTTTTCCGTGAAGCAGAGGTCATTAGATTTGGCGCTGAAGAACTGAGGCAGAGGAGAGTGAGACCTGGAAAACACAAGGAATTACCAGAATCACCAACACAAAAATAACGACACTGTTCCCAGTCACCTGGCCTATACTCCAGTCAAGGATGAATCTGAGAGTCAGGGATAAAAATGTGACCAAGGTTCTCTGAACAGTAAAAAAGCTGGAGCTTAAGAGAGACAACTGAAAACAACTCTGCTCTCCAGCCCTGGCCCTCTAGCTTCATCCAGACTGAAAATGCAAAGCAGAGACTCACACAGGAGCCCAGAGGCTGCAGGATCTGTACTTTGGGGCAGGAACAGGAGATTCTGGCCACACTGGCCTCTCCCTGCAGAGCATCCATGAATACCTTCAGGCAAATGGGCCTTTCACACAGAGCACGCGATCTCCTGGATCCACAGCACACCCACATTTACAAGTCCTCATGGCTTCTACCGGAAGACCAAGCCCCAGAAATCAGGTCAAAGGGCTTAGAATGAAATGGCAAACAAAATGGCAGGGAGGGGCTCTTGGGGGACAGCAGGCAAAACCGAAGCAAAGCACAGGTTCACCCTGGGGGAGAGGACCCACTAGAGGGCCCTCAGGCCGTCCACGGCTGGAAAGGCCACCGTAGTGGTATCACCAGACCCTGAGCTTTCTGAAAAGCAAATAACCACACAAACACAATACAGTACATGGACGGATAGAGCCACTCTCATTTCAGGACACGTGGTTCAAAGCAACAAGTTTTTTATGAGAAGGCGTAGATACCATTTTCATCCTCGCATAGTTGGAAATGTGTCGCTTTGTATGCCAGCAGGGGGGCTTTTTAAAAGACCGCAGACATGCTGTAGGCACCATGGACATTCATCTGGGAGAAATATCGCAGAAACAACTGAGAAATATCTCAGGTCATAAAGGCACGGGGAAGGAATTGTGAGGAAAATACTTCCCCTTGCTTTCTCTCTCCCATACAAGCATTCACATATGACATGGACAAAAAGCCCCTGTCCTTGTGGGTGAGCGGAAACCAGATGAAGAAGATGTGGAAGATGAGGCCAGCCCAAGGGATTTAAGAATTACTGTGCATTTAGCAGTTCAGCCTGCCTTAACCATTAGCCCAGTCGAGTCCCCATCTCCCGTGACCACATGCACAGGAGGGCTGCAGCCCACAGAGACGTCTCGTGAGTCAAAGGGCTTCCAGGTGCCTTCCATGGCCCTGTGGACAGCTGGGTGCACAGCACTTGGTGGAGAATCACTGTTACGATGTCCTCCCCTCACCGAGCAACCTCTACTCTGCTTCTCAGACGTGCTGTACAGAGGAAGGGAAAACTGCAGAAAAAGAAGCCCTCATTGCTGCAGTGTTAAATGGGGAGATGTGGGAAGCACAGACAGCCTTTGGTTGTGGTGCGATTATTTTCATCACACCCGCCGTGCTGTTCTCGTCTTGGTTTATCTCGTGTCACCAGTGGTGGCCCGATCACTACGGGCCTTCAGTGAACACTTAATAACGGGCAGGGTAAATGGCAGGAATCACCGTTTACCTGCACAGGATTGGCTCTGTGACTCATGGGACAGTTTTCTAAATCAGTGGTGTCTTAGAATCACCACTGGCCCTCGAAGGACAGTCTTCAGAGGGAGCAGAGGCCCTGCCACGCCCTGGAAAGCCAAAGTCAAGGAGAAAGAAAGAGCAAGCAGCTCACAGTGGCTTCCTGCCACACAACCCCCAGGATTCACCCTCTCGCCATCAGGGAGGTAAATTAGACATGGGGAGGAAGCTGGGGCGAAGACACGGATCTATAATCCCAGCTTCTAGGAGACTGAGGCAGGAGAATCGCAAAATCAGCCCAGCCAGGATAACTGGGTCTCACAATTTAAAAAAAAGAAAAGAAGTTACAGGGCTAGGGATGTAGGTCAGTGCAAAGGTCATGGGTTAAATCACCAGCGTCCCACAAAATAAACGGGGAAAATCAGCTGTCCATTAGAGCATTTGTCTTCTCTGAGGAGGGGCCTCATCTGGCAGATCCCATCACTGTCCCATCTTCCTGGTGCACTTTGAGAACACAAAGTGTTTTATAATTGTAATAAAGCACACAAAGATTGGTTTCTAACCTCTTTTTGTATAGTTATATTTCTAAAGAACCAAAAATAAAATGAATTTCAGCAGGAAATTTCCAAAACTGACTTCAGGCCATTTCAGATCTCATCCTCGTTACCATCCAGGCACCGTTTCCCATTGTCCAAAACCCACACCTCACCCGAGGGACACGCAGCGAGGGGCATGGGCCCTGTCACCCAGCAGGCTTTGGGCTGTGTCCCCAAACTACATGCACAGAAGACTGGGGATCGTCCAGGAACCAGGAGTTCTACAGCCAGAAGTCAATCAGTACCGGAACCAAGAGGCTCGTCTATTTCCTATGACTCAATTAATGCAGAAAATAATGGTGGGATAAATATCACTTCAGGCCTTTTTGATTCTGGAGAAAGAACTCCCACCAACGTTTTTCTGACTTTCACATCTCTCTGGTTTCACAAATTTCAATAGTGTTTGGTTTCTCTCGCCTCTCAAAAAACTCTGCATATACATTTGCAGAATTCATAGGGGCCTTTACTTTTATAACCAGGAAATACTTACTTTGAATAACTTTGAAATTACAGAAAATAACAAATTAAACAAATCACATAATTCTATAATTCAGAGATACCCAAAGCCAACATCTAAAGAAATTCCTCAGTTGTTCATTTCCCCTACATAAGAGTATTTTTAAATCACACGCAAATATGTGTGTGTACAGCACATATTCACATATTTAAGTTGCCTTGTCCTCTGTTTAGTTTGGCATTTCCATCTCACTAGCATTTCCCACATCATTAGAGCTCTTTCCACAGCATCATTTTAATATTGGCTATCATACTTCACTGTACAGATTGCTACATTAAGCTTGACCGTCCTTCTGTTGATAACCGTTTGGAGGATTTCTGGGTTTTTTACTGAGATATGTAACAAATTCTCTGAGAGTCTGGTTAGATAAGTCTTGGTGGGTACCAGATCCTCAGAAGTGGTCTTAAACCTTCCTGGTGCCCACAGTCCTATCTCTGGAAGACAGCTGGTCTCTAGTGCTGCACTTTCCTGTCAGGCAGTAACAAATCTCTAGCCCCTCTGGTCCCGGATAGCAGCCAAAGGCTAAATCTTCAAGCAGTGAGTTTAAAGAGCCAGAATGAACCAGTCTGTTCCAAGTTCACCGCTGTCAGGGAACCCTACAACCAGACAGGTTCGGAAGTTGATGCCCACCAATTACACACTTGGCAAACCTGTAATCGTTACTGAGGAAAAAAAGCTAAAATCATCAGAGAGCATCAGAGAGACCATAGGCAAGAAGTAGAAAGCCCTCACAAGCCACTGCTGGGTATTCACCGAAATCTCAAAAGCAATTTTAGAAAAGGGTTGGGGGGGAAGGGGGTGGCTTAGTTTGAAGACTCTGAGTTCAATTCTTAGTATCAAAAACAAAACAAAACAAAACCACTAGCACTGTCTTTGCTACTGGACAGAGACAAAGCCTGAGCATAAAGGAAACGTGAACAGGGACAGGATTGGTCATTTCCAGCAGGGCTCTCCAGACTCAGGGTCGGCGGGGTGCTTCTCTGCCTTGGCAGGACAAGCAGAACTTAGAACTGTGCTCAGTAACTTCTGCCCTAGTAGGGTACAGAAACAGAAAATCCCCATGTCTTTCTTATATCTCCAGGACTCAACAGACATTTCTCTCCAGGATGGTCAGCTGAGGCCCACAACAATGGTGACCAGAGCTGGGCTTGATGGCACGTACTTGTAATCCCAATGTTCCAGGAGGCTGAGCAACTTAGTGACTTAGCAAGATCTCACATTTCTCAAAAAAATTAAAAGTGCTGGTGTTGTAGCACAGTACAAAGACCCTGGGTTCAATCACCAATGCCATCAAAAAAGTCCCCAGTGTGACCATGACACAGAAAAACTAAAATCAAAAGATGGGGGAAATGGCTCGCAGTGTCAGCTGGCAGCTTCTCTGCCTCACTGGAGACGGTCAGGCTGAGCCCTCTGCAGGGCCAGTGGAGCAGGTAAACACCACAGGGGAAGGCAGGGAGCAAAAGCACAAAGCAGGCTGAACACTGCGGCAGAAAAGGAGCTCAGCTGGCTGTGGGTGTGCAGAGCAAGGGGTCCAGCTAAGAACACTATAGAGGCCTGCAAAAGGCTGGGTGCCCACGGCTGCACCCAGCATGGACACTGTGCCCAGGCCCCCTACTTTGCCCAGAGGGGCTCAGAGCAAAATCAGAATGCAGACCCTGGCTGGCGGCCACACCGCCAGGAGTGGCCTGCTAACATGTGGAACTGTAGCCCATGGATCAGACTTGCCCATACACTGCGGGAATGAGAGATCTGGTGGCAGCCCGAGGTCCTGCTGCACCTTCTCCCCACGAGGAGAATGGAATGGGACTGAACGCAGTGTAAAGAGCGGGGAGACGGAGCTGCTGGACCTGGACCTGCTGGACACTGACCCATAACCCAGAGGGCAACACAGCCTTCAGCGGCCTCCAATGGCTTCTCCTACCAGGCAGAGGTGGGGAATGAGGCTTTGGAAAGATTCGCGTCCCTCCTGCTTATCAGGTGTCATCCAACAGTAGACGTTCCAATCATCATCTCTGGCATATAAACAGCCGGCGGGGGAAACACTGGGCTGGAATTGTCCCTCGGCGAGTGGACATGTGGACGTGAGGTCGAGTAGGAGCTGCTACTTCTGCTCCTGCAGTGCCCTCTTTTCCCGTGTCCACCATATCCAGGGTTACTCCCCAGGTTTCTGGCTGCGTTTCTGCTAGCTCACTGACTAGATCTATTTCCTCATTATTTCCCATTTGTATTTTCAACCTTCTTCTTCTCATACCTCCTCTTTCACTCATACCCTCTCAAACCTCCCCGCTTTCATCCCTTTTTTATTGCATATAAATATTATTATTAAAGCTTTTTTTCACCTGTCCCACATTACTCCCCCTTCTTTTCCTGGGTTAATGAAATAATAGCAAATTTCTTAAACTGGTTCAAAGTTATATACCGATGCATGTTTAGCTCTGTGGATGTTGGTGCTACTGATAGTTAATGACTCCTCTCAGAGCAGAGCTAGAGGCCAACGGTGGTACAGAGAATGGGCTGAGGAGTGGGTGCCTCCACGGTGGTTTACACTGAGACACCCACAGCCAAGGCACCTGGCAACAATGAAGCTATTTACACTTTACACCTCAACACAACAGAGGCAGATCTTACATACAAGACTAGAAACTAAAACTTCTGGAGAAAAAACAGAGGGAACCCTCAAAGCAATAGGCACAGGCAAAGACTTCCTGAATAGGACCCCAATAGATTAGGAAGTAATGTCCAGAATAATCTCAAACAACTTCTCCACAGCAAAGGAAACCATCAATAGAGTGAAGGGACATCCTGCAGAACAGGAGAAAATCTTTGCTAGCCACTCTGCCAACAGAGGATTTTTACCTAGAATATATAAAGAACCCAAAAAACTGAAACCCAGCCAATAAGTAGGTAAATTAACTGAAGTAAGAATTCTTGAAAGAGGTACAAATAGCCAATTAAGTATATGGGAAAATATTCAATATCATAGCAATTAGGGAAATGCAAATCAAAATTACAATGCAATTCCATCTCACCCCAATAAGAAGACTTACCATATAGAAAAAAAAAAAGCAAAATGAAAATGGATACTGTCAAGGATGAGAGATAAGGAGCTCTCCTGCACTGATGAGAGCATGGTAAGCTAGTACAACCACTGTGGAAATCAGTGTGGAGATTCCATTTAATCCAGCAATACCTCAGAATATAGCAGTCCTTAGTATAACCCCAAAGTGATTCAAAACAACACACTAGAGTTTACAGTGGTGCAACTCACAGGAGCTTAGCTATGAAAACAGCCTAGATGCCCATCAGAAAAAAGAATGGATAAAGAAAATGTGCTATATATATGCAATTGATATTATGCAGCCACAAGGAAGAATGAAAGTTTGTGATTTGCAGGAAAATGGGCAGATATGGAGACCACCATATTGAGTAAAATAAAGCATATTCAGAAAGACAAATATCACATGTTCTCCCTAATATCTGTGTGTGGAATCTAAATAAGATGACAAGAAAGTAGAGGGGAGACTATTACTAGATAAGAAGGAGGAAGCCAAACAATCTTGGGCACAGAGGAACAAGGAGTGGAATGGGGGGAATCCAGGACTCTGCTCTCCCTGGACCCAGTAGTACAACAATCTTGGGTGCAAAGAAAGAAGGAGTGGGAAACCAGCAAACCCCAAACACACACACACAACCTGCAACCACCACCCTGCAACCGCTGCCCTGTGACCAGTGCGTGAGAAGAGCCAGCAGAGTAGAACTGACCAAGCTGTCAAGGTCCCAGAGGGGCCAACTGTACACAGGACGGGGAGCAGCCCTCAGGCTTCTCTCCCCAAGTCCCAGAGTCCCAAAGCCACAGCAGCTGGAGAGCAGCGCTGAGACAACCAGGGTCAGGAGACGGAGGTGGGCTGTCACGAAAGCTGCTGGCTGACGACTCAGGCCCTGGCCTCACATGTGGAACCAGGACTTAGCCCAGCACCCAGCACTAACCCCACTGCAGATTTGGGGGGGTTATGCAGCACAGATCTTGTCTTCACCATGGACACTACACAGAACTGCAGGCATCAGAGGAATGTTTTTTTCTTTTTTGCCCTTTGTTTTTTAGTTTGTTTTGTTTGCCTTTTTCTGTCAGTTTTGTTTGGGGGAGGGGTGTTGCTTAAGTTTGTCATTCTTTGTCTTCTTTTGCTCACCTGTTTCTCTCTTTCCTCAACCATGTTTCTAGATTCTTCAGGGTTTACATGTGAATCAACACTGTCTCCGGTCTTTCTGGTTTGCTTCAATATTATTTTTCTTCTCTTTCATCCAGTCTCTGCTGTCATCTCCTCCAGTTTCCCAAAGATCGGGTGACCCCCCTTTGTCCCTCATCCCTGCTTCTATTGTCTTTCTCTTCACTTACTGCTCTGTTTTGCCTCTTATCCCTCTTAAAACCCCCACCCCCAGCCACACACATATACACAGGGTAAAATCACTCTACCAAAGGGAAACTCACTGCAAATTCCTGGTTCATGTGCATGTGGTATATAACTATAGATCATGCTACCATGGTTAAAAGTACCAAATTAACAACTACCAGCTTCTAGGTATGCGAGATGCTATTGTTACAGCGAACTGTACTACTTTAGCCAAGGTGCCATACTTGGTGCAAATGGTTGTTCACTCTTGTATGACAACACTGTGACTGTCTGGGGTCATGGTCATCACCATAGTGCAGTACCAAAGGATTGGCAGCTGAGCCAGACAGACCACAGCTCCTCATCCCTAATAAAATAGAAAGGTAGAATCTGGGAACAGGCACAAAGACCAAGAACCACCTACACCTAGAAGGCATCTCTGAGGAACATACAAAGAAGGCTCAATACCAGTGATAAAACCACCTAACATAAGAAAGTTGTAAGCATCATCACATAAAACAAAGTAAAATGTACCAATTGAAAATGTCAAGACACAGAAGCAAAATGCAACACCAGATCTCCAGCCCACCCAGGACAAATACAGGTGACAAAGAGAGGAAATCAGAAGCCACTCACCTGAATTTTCCGGAATGATAGCAGCACCAGAAAAAAAAAAAACATGAATAAAGCTACAAAGAAAATCAGACCAGAAATAATGTCTCAGGTAAAACAAAAAGAAAGAGAGATGATGATGACCATAATGGAGGACTTGCTCAGTGAATGTAAAGCAAGACATAGATTTTTAAAAAAAAGAAGAGGAACTTAGAAAAATAATGGAAACCACAAATGCCCAACATAGGAAAGTAAAGCAATCCATGAAACAGATCCAAACAGATATCCAGGAAATTAAAAATTCCATTGAAAGCTGCAAAACCAAATGAATTAAAGTGAAGACACAGTATCAGACCCAGAAGACACAGGAGTGCAGTCAGCAATCATGAAAAGAAAGATCTCTTAAAATACTGAAGTACCATGAAAAATCAATCCAACTACTGCAAGATGATGCAATGAAGAAAAACATAACATTGATCAGAGTCACTGGAACAGCAGGAGTCAGTGCAAATGACACAAAAAAATCTGTTCACAGAAGTAATGGTAGAAAAATTCCCAAACATGGAAAAACAATTTGACATGTGGAAAAGTGAGGCATATGAAACTCCAACTAGCCATGATCAAAATAAACCTCCCCCAAGATATATAATAATCAATATTCCAGAAATTCAACCCAAGAACAAAACATTAAAAGCCAAAAAAGAAACAAGTCATCTATAGATAAAAGCCCACTAGAATTTAGGCAGATTGCTCAACACAAACCCCTACATTAAGGAAATCTTAAGAGTAGAGTATTTTAAGAAAACAACCTCCAACCCAGATTGATATACTCTGCAAAACTGTCTTTCAGTATCAGTGGACAAATAAGATACCTCCATGACAAAGAACTCTGAAGGAATTCATGACCACCAAACCAGTGCTACAAAATGTTCTTAAGAATATATTTAAAATAGACAATGGAAAGACGGCCGATCAGATCAGTGAGCAACAAAACACAGAGCCTCCCGGAGAAACAGCTCATACGCCAGAATAAAACACCCTGGAGAGACCCAGACAGAGGCAGACGGAGGCTCTAGACACAGGAAGAAACTAGAAGGAAAAAACCTACTCCAACACGCAGTCTCAGGGCTACCATTCGCTTTCGTTGCAACCCGACAAGCCTCCCGAACTCGCCCCTGCTGCAACCCACAGCGACATCAGAGCCGCCCAAACTGGCTCCTGCTGCCACTCACAGAAGCCACAGTCCCACTGAAGTCGGGGGTTGGTGAGCCCAACAGAGATTGGTGCCGTCGAAGGGACCCCCATTAATTCAAGGTCAGTGCGGGGAATGAGACCCCCACACACAGGAAGGGCGTGACCAAATGGGCGACATGTTGGAATCGGGCAGGAGGAGCCTGAACTGGGAACAACAGTGACTTCAGTTGGTTGCTCCCTCCCCAGAGCAAATTCATGGGATTTGCTTGGACTGGGCTGCGCCCCTGGCCAGGACCCAATGAGCCATCCCAAATTGACTCCCTGAGCCTAGCAAGCACTAACCGGGTGAAGGCACCTGAAGTTTGACTGACCCAGTAAGGAGGGGCAGGCAAACACAGCTGCTACCTGCACCTCAGTGACAAGAGCAAACAGGAAAGGGCAGAAATACCTCGCCAGTGTGTTTCAGAAGAACCATAACCAACAAGGAAAGGGCTGGGACCTCCACTATACACCTGTATAGAAGAAACCAAAACCATGACAAGAGAAAGAAACAACAAGAAAAAGCCCCCAGCCCAAAACCCTGAGAACATTGAACTAGGAGAGGGAAATACAAAAGACACTGAGGGCAGCAGACACGCAACATCAGACACGGCTTCAATGGACATTAAGAGATATCTTCAGGACCTTGTAGATGAGCTCAAAACTGAAATATTAAATCAAGTAAAGCAGGATATGAGTAGAGTAATAAAAGAAATGCTATCAGGAAGCATCTCTCAGGAAGATACAGATGGAAGAAGGGAGGAACACAAAAAAGGAAAGAAACATTCGATAAAGAATATAAAGAAAAATATAGAATACATGAAGCAGATTCAAAGAGACTACCAGGAAATTAAAAACTCCATTGAAAGCTGGAAAAACTGCTTAAAAGAAACTAAGGATAAACTATCAAAACTTGAAGACAAATTTGCAATGTGTGATCATGAAAGGAAAGATCTCTTAAAAATAACAAGGAAACAGGCAGTAACAATACAAAGGCTAGAAGATGACAAGAGCCAGGCATGGTGGCTCATGTCTGTAATCCCAGCACTCAGGAGGCTGAGGCAGGAGGATCATTGCAAGTTTGAGACCAGCCTGGGCTACAAAGTGAACTCAAGGCCAGCCTGAACTGCATAGCAACACCCTGTCTCAAAAAAAAAACAAGACAAGAGAATCTATAATTTAAGAATAAGTAATGTGAGCAAAGAAGCAGGAATAAAAACAGGCAAATTACAAAGGCTATTCATGGAAATAATTAAGGAAAACTTTCCAAGCATGGGAAAAGAAAATGACACTCGGTTGCGTGAGGCACACAGAACTCCAGCCACCTACAACCAAAACAGAGCTACAGCCAGACATATAATAATCAAGATACCAGAAATTCAATATAAAAACAGAATATTAAAAGCTGTCAGAGAAAAGAAACAGATCACCTATAAAGGAAAGCCCATCAGAATCATGGCTGACTTCTTGACACAGACCATCAGATCAAGAAGAGCTTGGGGAGAAGTATTCCAAGCCCTGAAAGAAAATAACCTCCATCCCAGATTGATGTACCCTGCAAAACCATCACTAGAAATTAATAGAGAAACAAGATGCTTCCATGACAAAGAGGAACTGAGGGAATTTGTGACTACCAATCCAACCCTACAGAGAATACTGAAGGACATTCTAGAGAGAGAGAAAAAAAACAGGATTTCAGGAACAGTGGCAGAAAGGCCTCAATGAGTGGGGCAGGCAGTAGAATGAAGGAGAAAACTAGACAAGCAATGGAAGAAAAATAGCATAGCAGAAGTGAGGCAGGGAATATGACCTTGATACACACACAAAAAAAAAAAAACCCAGGCAGAGTAGATCAGGAGGTAGGGTCCATCGAGATGCTCTGTATAGGAAATATAATCAACCTGAGAGAGGGTTTATGAACCGAAAATCAAATATGAGAAAACAATGCTCTATGTGACATGGAGCCAGAGAGAAATAGGGGCAACTCGACCACCACCTGCAGATAGGTTGGAAAGACAGGATACTTATGTGCAGTAGAGAACTACTCAGCTATAATGAAGGAAAACTTTGAGGCTTTTGTAGGTAAAGGAATACAACCTGAGATCAAGTCCAGGAGTGAGAAGGCTCGGAACCACTTAGGTAAAAAGCAGGTTGCCCCCCCAATCTAAAACTAAGGGAGTTGGTGGGACCCAAAATGTGCAGCACCCTGTGGGAGTGAAAGGGGGAGAATAGTCTAACAAAAAGAAGCCAGAAAATATTGTTAATAGTGTATCAGGATTTAAAACCCACACTACTCACACCACTTTGTTTAGATGGATTATATTCTGTTCCAGTTTGTCTACTTGCACTAGATTTGAGGGCACAGACAGTTATCCTGAAAATAGCAGGATAGAGTATGATAATCATCCTTAATTTCCTATTAACTTAACCTGCAGCTCTGTATAACTTATACTGTTTTACCATGACTGATCTTAATTGAATCTGGTTTCTTAGATTGCTGTTTTGTATTGACAGATTTTATTCAAAGCTGTTATGATTGATAGTATCAAGTCTGAGAATATAGGCAACTACACTAAAGATGACAAGATTCACTAGGATACCCACTCTGGTCTGATTATTACCTGCCTTTGAAGTTTTACATTGTCTACAATGTTTTGTTTTTACTAATATTGTTATGTACAGTTATACTCAGTTATACTGCCATATATATATATATATATATATATATATATATATATATATATATATTTTTTTTTTTTTTTTTTTTGGACCGGGGATCAAACTCACAACCTCATACTTGCCAGGCAGGCACTTAAGCCACTGAGCTAAATCCTCAGCCCTATACTGCTATATTCAAATATGCCTCAGCCTCCTGAGTGCTGAGATCGCAGGTGTATACCACTATGCCAGGTGGGGCCCATTTTAAACACATAACTAACTAATTTTGTCATAAAGGCACAAACACATGAGTCTGTTAGCACACATTTATTCTTCAGAATACCCCATTGATGAATTATCAATTTCATGAGTTTCGTGATATTAACAATGAGTACCTAACAAGAAAAAATCCCATATTTTTATTATTTTAATATTGAGTATTCAAAAGAAAGTATCAATATTTTCAACATGGACTGCTTTTTGGTATACAAAGTCTAAAAAAGAACAACACAAATACATTCTTACATGAACTACAGATGAAAACACCAGTAGTACTTTGCAAAACAAAGTCTTTACTCCAATTATCACACCCAAGGCAGTCTACACACACGGCGGCAGCACGTTCCACACGCATGTATCACTTACACCAAAAGCACATGTGTCCTCTGTCCTAGGCTTTTCCTGGGACAACCTTGACATCTCACTGGTCTTGCTGTGTAGTTAACAGGAACATAAAATATCAATAAAATAAATTATTAAACTTTTATTATATATTTTTCATTTAGAATAAGCAGCAACATTTTCACATCAGGTGTGTGTCTGCTTACAAAATTTCAAAGATAACATCAAAAATGAAAACTTGTGTGAGAGGGACCAACCAAGAAATCACCTAGCCAGCCTTTCTGATAAGCCAGGCCAGCCGCACAGGTTCCATGGAGAAGTCAAATACCCACTCACACTGCTGCTTCTCCGTCATCAGAGTCAAGCAGGTCTGCATTCCCTGGTGTGGATCAGTTGAACCATTTCGCTGTCACAGGAACTCTGGCTCACACAGCCAGTGTCAAAATCATTACCAACATCATCATTATCCTCATTATCATCCTCCTCCTCTTCCTCCTGCTCCTCCTCCTCATCCACACACACCACTCTTCTGTCATGAAGGCATGTTTACCACGTTTAGCATGGTCCACGTCCCATAATGGATCATCTTCATCATCCCTGTGTGAGTAATCTGATGATCTACTTTTGACCTCCTGAAAAACTTGCAAAGCTGGTTTTTCATGTGCTATTGTACTGAATTGGGATACTTCTACCAGAAAAATAAAAAGAAAAAAATTTTAACAAATCCTGTGGCCTATTGTGCCTCTGGGATGCTCAGGTAAACATAGGTAAAACCATTTAGCTGAACATAACATGGGTAAAAATCCCTTTTCACCATTTTTGCACATATGCACACACCTTGTTCACCATATCAACAGCGTAAACATAGATTACTTCCTGTATCTCTCAGGGAAAGGTACTGAGAGACACAGCTGGCTGCTATTATGTTAAAGTAGAAATTTACAGTAGAAAAGTAAGGGATGGGTCCAGTGGACCCAGTGTTATGCTCCTTTAAAGAATCAAATGAGATTCAAAGAAGTCAGGCTCTGTGTAGGCCCACAGGTGCTGAGCATAGAGTCAAACTATGCTCAAGACCCAGTGTTAGTCCTTTGGCCATCCTTTCCAGCAGGAGGCATCACATCCGAGCCAGGGATGGTGTGGTACAGACAGACTGTTAGGAGGTTTGACAGACCTCTGCCCAGATGAACAGTCACACAGTCACAGCCAGCCAGCATGGCTTGCCCACCAACAGTACCCTCTGCAGGCAGCCATGGGGCAAGGTCCCCTCCACCCCCCCACCCCACCCCACCCCCATCTGTCTCTCCAGATCCCTGTCTGGACCCTTGTTTGGGGCTTGATTTCACCCTGGCTTCAATGCCCTGGGCTTCCACCCCTGGAGCAAAAACAGCTAGCAGGCAAAACTATAGGTAAGTTTGCTCCAGATGACAGGGAGGTGAGTCACCCTTGATGGGAGGCAAATCTGAGGAAGGCATGATTTTTTAGAAGAGTTGGGGGATGACTTATCCCTTGCCCAAATATAGCCAGACTCTGTCACTGTCCTGAACTGCTTTTTTGGTGTAATGTATCACAGAAATGAGAGTGTTGCCTGTGGCCCGGGCTTCTCTGGACACTGACGTTTGTGTAGCCTCTGTCAGCAAAGAAACAGAAAACAACGTCAAGACACCTCCCTCACCTGCTCCTTGCATCTGTACAGAGACCCTCTTTTAGGTAAAATCCTCTCCTTATGCTGTCTCCTCCACAGCACTCTCTCTCCCTAAGGGCTCCTCACCCCTGTGGGGAGAGCTGTCCCCACTTCCAGCTCTAGAACTGAGCAGCACCGAGTGTGAAACAGAGACAGAGTGGGTGCTGGCCATGAACTCCGTATTGCTCCCTCTCATATAATCTTGGGTATAAAATAAAACCAAGGTATTCATTTTCCTGATGAGAGAAAAATGTATGGCTTTGAACTTTCCTTCACATCTGAATACAAAATAACGAGAAGAAAGAAGCACCAGCTGGCGATGTTCTAAGACCTTTTTGGACACACTGATGTCTCTTCAATTGTTCAAAGTCACATGAGCCAAGACCAATATCCCTAAGTACCTGTCCTCTATCATTTTGTTGTATGAATATCTGAAGAGGGGTGTCACTCCCTACACCATTTCACACAAGTCCTCAACTGCAGCTTCTAGAAAGAGAATGAATTGTCAAAATAATCATTTGGAGGTAACTTACATCAGTGGCTCTGAGGCATCTTTAGGAAAATCCACCAGCCATCAACGAGGAAAACAGGACTGGCCAGAACCCCAAGCTTTGTCCTCAAGATCAGAGTTGGAAATCTCCCTGACTGACTTTATTTCAATATGACTTAGCATTAAAAACTCACATTCAAAGAGACCTGGACCCAAGGCTTCAAGTTACCCACGCAGGCCCACTGTCAGTTCCTGGGATGCAAAAAGAAAGCCTGAATAAACCCCTAGAAACCCACACTGACACAGCCCATGATATTAACCATTTAAAGATAAAGATAATATCTTGAAAACAGAAAAAGCAAAGTGGCTTCTTATGGACCAGAGATCATCAGTGGGACCATGAGAAATCCTGAAGGTCAAAGAAAGTTATACTTAAAATTGTAAAAGAAAAACTCATCAGCCAAGAACACTGTATCCAGTAAAACTACACTTTAATATAAAATTAAAAGATATTCCAGGATAAACAAAGCTGAAGAGACTCATTATCAGTACACCCAATCTATAAGAAACGCTAAAGGGATTTCTTCAGGTTTACTTGAGAGAATGTGAGATAGTAACTCAATGACTTAAGGATAGACTATACAAGAAGTGAGTTTCGCATCTACACAATCACACACAGGAATTATAAATACAAAAAAAATTTTTTTTTGTCTTTCTGAGACAAGGTCTCACTATACTGGCTTTGAGCTTACTTTGTAGCCCAGGCTGGTCTTGAACTTGCAACAATCCTCCTGCCTCAGCCTCCCGAGTGCTGGGATTACAGGCGTGAGCCACCACACCCAGCTCTATAAATACCAAATTCTGAAAAATAGTCTTCATGTTGAGAAAAAAGATGGGATAAATAAGGAGCCAACTGGTTGGTGAACACACAAAGGCTTGTGAAATTAAACTGCATAATTTAGAATTCCAATTTTACTTCCTCATAATTTCAGTCATACTCAAACTATATTACTGAAAACAGGGATCCTGAAGTCCTAAAAGAATTTTTAAAGCAAGATACTTTTCTTTCTTTCTTTTTTTTTTTTTACCAAGGATCCAACTCACGACATCGCGTTTACCAGGCAGACACTTATGCTGCTGAGCTAAAACCTGGCCCTAAACCAAGACACTTTGTACATTATGCTGAAGTAGAAAAAATAAATTAAAAGAATATATTCTTTACAAATGAATAGTAATAGTCCTTTCGGCACAACACAATTTTATTCTTTTACATTCCACTAATCTTAGAAGTGTCCCCTAATTGAAAAAATATAGAGAGGTTGATGCTAACCTTTGTTTAAAAATCTTTTCTTACAGATAGTGCAAATTAATATTTTAAAAAGAATGTCTAGAGACTTCTCCAAAAAAAATGCCCCAGCAGACTCATAAGCACCGTTAACAAAAGAACTGTTGGGTATAAATACATAATAGTAACTATGAAAAAGTATAATCATGGACCACAAAGTCTGGGGAGGCCTTTATTGAAAAACATTCACTGGAACAATTCTAAGATTTACTTGACTGTAAGAACATCAGCAGTATTTAAGGTCTTATTTTAATTGCTTTTCTTCTCTAAGGAAAATAGCTTAAATAGCTAGGGACCTAGAAGAATGATTTTTTAAATTCACAATGCAATGCAGAGAGGTGAAGATGAACTTAGAATGGTAAAGTGGTGATCAGGCCAGCGGAACACAGGATAGATATACTGGAAACAAAAATCAAACACTCGTGGCTCTTACCAACTTGCCAGGGAGCTGAGGATTGCTTGATAAACATTTAACACTGCCCCTACCACAGTGAAGAGAGATGACCACTCTTGCCAGGGCTCACACAAAGAGGCCAGATGGAACCATCCATGCTCAGCTGTAAGCAGTTCCCAGACATGAAAGACACAATCCTTCCTCTTCCAAACAAATGAATGAAATGGAAAGACTTCTACCTGGAGTGTAATAAATAAGTTTTCCAATAACCCACTTATCATGGTTTATGTCAGTGGTCCCCAAGCCCCATGAATGATGGGCTCAACCAAATCTAGCATTTGTGATTGGTTCTTTGTCTAGCGCTTGGATTGGTGGTATGAGTGCTACACCCATCGAGGAACAGAGCCAGCATACTATGTAATGGCAGGAAGAAGTTGTGTCTCTGTCTTTTGCCAGTTCACACCTTGCTGTCTGCAGCAGTCATGAATGGCGGCCCTGCCATGCCACGCTGCCTTGGAGCCAACTAAATATGAACTGAAACCTCCAAGAACTGTAAGAAATAAACTTTTCCTTCCCTAACTTTGAGCAACAAGTATTTTGTCTCAGCAATGAGAAAAAAGTAACTAAGACACCACTAAACAACAAATTTCAGTATCAGAAAGGTTGTTTCCTCCATGAAGGAGGAAATCAGACCAACATTCACTCCAGTCAGCTGGAAAGCCCAGAAAATTAACCATTACACTGGGTGGGTTTGGGCCTGGAGTAGCTATTTAAGGGTTAAATCATTTTTACTGTACAAAAAGCTGAAGTATTCATATAACCTCCCGAAACACATCAGTGGGCCAGGTATTTTCAAAGAAGATTAATCCATAGTAATGAAAGGTGCACTTTATAGCTTGAGTCTAGATTCCCCTCCCAAGCCTGGTGTAGTCATAGGTAGAGCTTCTCGGAGGTGGCAGGATTTAGTGTGTGATGCTGGGACTAGGGGTGTGTGATTAGTAGACTGGCCCGCTGGTTGGATTGGCATAGTTCCGGGTGTGCACAGCCGGAAGGCCCACCCCGGGTGTGGGTACTACCTGCCCTAAGGGGCACAGACTGGGTAGAACATCAGGAGCAGGTGGGCTACTGTCATCAGCCGCCACTTTGCTGCCTGCCATGGACAGTTTCACTTCTGTGATGCCACCTGCCGTGGAGCCAGCCAACTAGGGACTGAAACCTCTACAAACTGTCTGCCAAATAAATGTCTCCTCCTTTAATTTTGGTTGTCAGATGTTTTGTCTCACTTAGGCAGTGTGCCAGCCTCGGGTAAAACCCTCCATCTCTCCTGGTCACCATCATTTCTCAGGTCAGGGAGTGCCAGGGCCCCAGGATGGAAACTGTCGAGGGCTGTGGACAGGAACACGGCACATCACGTCTGCAGCCTGCGATCGCTGTGTGTTTCTGGAGTACACGGCTCCCTGAGAGACCGTGTTTTTTATAGCATACGTGCATGTGCACCACTTACTCAGCCGTGAGTTCCCATATAAACACGGGAAATAAATCTTTTAAATTGTTCAAGCCTCATTTCATTTGAAATCAACAAAACACTCGAGGGCATCTCTGAAGAATGACAAGGGGCGATAATGTGTGCACGACTCTCGTGGCAGGCTTGGTGCCCGTCTTGCATTGCTACATAGCCCCCGCCTGTGACGCACTTCGGCGTACAGTCACCCCCACAGGCCCAGTCCACAGCTGCAAACTTAGCCACCACCGTAGGAAAGTGTAGTCAGCTCAGTGAGGTTTGTACCAGAAGCGAATGGGCCAGTGTCCTCCTCAGCACTTCCTCAGCAATACAGCGTGGCAGGTATTTACCCAGATGGACGTCGTGGGGGCTTTAGGTGTTCTAAGCTGTCTGAGACGACTTTGAGCCATAGCAGGGGCCTTACACAGTAGTTCATGCCTGCAGTCCCGGCTCTCTGGGAAGCTGAGGGTGAGGATAGCAAGTCTGGCCTGCCCTGGGCAATTTAACAACTTAGCAGGACCCTGTCTCAAAAATAAAAGGGGCAGGAAATGTAGCCCAGTGAGAAAGCCCTGGCTACAATCCCCAGAACCACAACAAAACAAAACAAAACAAAACAAAACAAAACAAAGTGAACAGGGGGATCCTGTGGGTTACATACAAATATTCTGCCACTTTTATAAGGGACTCAGGTATCCCTGGGACACTGTGAAGCCGATGGCATGCAGATACCGAGGGCTGCACATGTGTCCCGAGCTCCTCTGGGGCTGCCCAAGGCCACCTGGAGAGAGGGGGCCTGTCCCAGGCTGGCCTTGAACTTGCTGTGATCCTCCTGCCTCAGCCTCCCAAGGGCTGCACCACCGCACCTGACTTACTTCTAAAAGTTAATGAGAGAAGCTGCTGAAACGTCTACCTAGGATTTCTTCTTGTGTTCGATCAGTTTCTGCTTCCTGTATTTTGCAGCTGTTAGTCCACAAACATTGAGAATTAGTTTATGCTTTTGATTAATTGACCATTTCATTAGTATGACCTGACTTTATGTCTAATGATATTCTTTGCTCTGTAACTTACTGCTTCATTTTTAGCTTTTTATTCAAAAAATAATTTTTTTCTGATACTTTCTGATATCACCATAGCCGCTCTGCTTTTCCTCCCTCGGGTTTAGCGCTGTATGACTCTTTTCATCTTGTCACGTTCAACTTGTCTGAGCTTTTGTACTGGATTCTTTCACAGGAAGCATATTTTAAGATTGGTTTTTACCCAGTCTGATAATATCTGCCTTTTAATCAGGATATTTAGTCCATCCACATGGAATGTAATAACTGACATATTTAAGTTAAAATCTACCATCTTACTATTTGTTTGCTATTTATCCACTGGTTCCTTGTTCTCTTTTTCCTTTTTTTCTGCCTTATTTTACATTAGTTATTTTGCTATGATTCTATTTTATCCTTTTGTTCTTATTAACTATAATTCTTTTTTGTCATGGGTTTATGATGTATTCATCTTTATCTTTTCCTATCTAATTTAAAATGATACTGCACCCATTCTGACATAACACACAGTACATACATATACCTCTGCGTGTGTACAGCTATACATGGCTCTGTGTGTGTACATACCTGTGCACACCTGTGTGTATAACTATGTGCACCTCTGTGTGTGTGTAACTACACACCTCTATATGTGCATAACTAACTGCATATCTCTGCTACACTCAGGCACACTTGTAAGAATCGACTTCCATATCTTCTCAATCTCTATGCTGTTGGTGCCACAGCTTCACATGCGACATAAAACACGTGCTACATTTTCATTACTTTTGTTCAAATGATCAACTCTCTTTTAAAGAGGAGAAGAAATGAACATGCCACTGGCTCTCCGTACCTGTGGATGCAGCCCCTAGGCCAACTTGGGGGGCTAAGCACCCTCAGATTCTTCATTCTCAGAGATCCTAGCACCGATTCCCTGCAGATGCCGAGAGAAGCTGTGTGTACCAAGCCGATGCTGCGCTGCTAGCCCTTCCTTGGTGCAGGCCCGTCTTCCTGAGGGTTGGGGCTCCCGGACCGCTGCCTCGCCTTCACCTTCTCTGCAGCCCCCCTCCCCAGGACCGCTTGCTTATGCGTCTGCCTCTTCCTCGGGTAGCCCCAGGGCCCAGCACACAGCACACAGCACACAGCACACAGCACACAGCACAGGTGGTGATGCGCCTTTGCGAATCCAGGCTGCAGGACTTTTCTCCAACAAATACTTCTCAGTCGTTTGTCACAGTTTCCTTCAAATGTACAGATACTAGTTTATAACACAGTTTTGTGCTACAATCATGCTTTGTACATGTGAGCTCAAGGGTGTGTGTGTGTGTGTGTGTGTGTGTGTGTGGTACTGGGGATTGAACTCAGAATTTTCACACTGAACTATATCCCCAGTCCTTTTAAATTGTTGTATCTTATTTTTGAGGCAGGATCCCTGTAAATTGCCTGGCAGGACACAAACTTGTGGTCACCCTTCCTTAGCCTCCTACAATGCAGAGACTGTTCTTAACAAACCAGAAACATCCAGGTGACACCCTAGTGACACTGTAATAGGCAGTGATTACTAGGGAAACAGATTCAGTGCAAGATATTCAAACATACAAAAAATTTACAAGACTGGCCTGCAATGCCCGCCCGCAGAGCAGATGTGGAAGGTGTGAAAGGCCGTCTGCACACTAGACGTCCGAAGGGCCCAGTCGAAGGCCTGGAGCCCACAGCAGCGACACACACAGGTCTGTATCGGGAGGCCAAGGATCTGTGCTAGAGGCTGAAGGCTCTGGGCTAGAAGCCAGGAGACGACATTCCAGGTAAAGGCGAAGCCTGCAGCTCCCCTGAAGAAAGAGAACCAACCCTTCCTTCTTCATGTCCCTGGTATACCACTCTTCCTGAGTGTTGGTCTTCCACATCCAGAGCTACGCTGCCCACTTCAGTGGGGTTCTCTTACTCAAGGTGACACAATCAGGTAACGGTCACAGATACTGAACACTCATACCAAGGACAAATAGACTTGAGAACTGCCACGTGCTCCAACATAGACAACCAGCTGTCTACCAAGGCAGCTTCTTGGAGCAGATTTGCTGATATGAAGGGGTGGCCTGGTCAGGATCCATCCTCCCATCTCAGCGGAGCCACAGCACCAAGTCCAGACGTGACAGGAGGAATTGCATCCTCCTGGGTACCATCCGCCCCTTCCCTCTCCCACATTCTGAGCAGACATTGCCTGGAGCCCCATCTTAGAAGCCTTCTTGACAGGATAGCAGAAGGAAAAACAGGGAAAGTTTGCAAACATGGGAAAAGAGTATGGAAGACACGTTCAGTATGATTGGAATAGGAACAGCAGAGCTGTTACCACCCCTGGCCGGAAGGAAATAAAGGAAGAAGGCAGATGCTAGAACCCAGAAAGAAAAAGCCTCACAAAACACAAAAAAAGGACCATCTGGAGATGAGTGGAGATCTCCACACAGCGCCTCTTGGGGAGGATGAGAAGGGGACTCTGAGGAAGCGTCCCATCAGTCACAGCATGCCGTCTCCTTCCCTGCTCCTGTTGGCTGAACTCAACCACAAGCCAGGTCACAGTGCCCTGTAAAATCCATGGACCCCAGTTTCCTAAGCAGGAAGAGGACAAGGGGGTCAATCACCCAGGACCACCATCACCCTGGGCGCCGAGCAACTCCTCCCTCACCCCACCCCACTCTCACCACTCACTGCCAAGCAGGCCTCGTGTGCCCAAGACACAGACCGGCGGCATCTGGGGGTTTACTACTTCTGTGCCTTTTACAGTGGGCTGCAGGACTATAGAATCATGGAGTCCATGAAGGAAAACTGCTAGATGGCAGTAGGCACAGTCCTGCTGAAATGGGATGGCCTTGAGGGTGGGCCTCAGGGGCAGTCAGTCCCCTTTGTCACAGACTTGGGACACAGAAATAAGAGAGAACAATGGGGCTTCTAGGGCAAAGGCCAGGGAAGGCCACCAAGTTCAGAGCTGTGAGAAGCTAACAGGCCTCAGCGTCTCCACTGGGCCAGGCACAGAAGACGCCCTCACCGATGCCTCCACACGGGCTAAGCTTGTTCGCATTTCAATTCTACACGACTAAAGATGAATTAATGTTTCCCTAAAAGCCACCAATTTAAGGCTGCTTCCTGTCACCCTCTGTTGGGACACATGTGTAATCAGAGCCTCTGGGAGGTTGAGGCAGGAGGAGCAGAAGCTTAAGTCCAGCCTGGACAATTTCATAAGACCCTGTCTCAAAGAAAAGGGCGGGGATGTGTCTCATAGTGGAGGCCCTGAGTTCAGCTCCTGGTACCAGCACAAACAAACAAAAAGCAAAACAAAGCACCCAACCTTAGGAAAAGCTTCACCAGGTGTGCAGACTAGAACTGTGAGAGCACTCTATTTACCCCAAGTTTACCAGCACGCACCCCCGCCTTGCCTGTGCGTGCTCCGCCAGGTTCAGACTCTGACGCCGTCCCCTGGCCTGTACCCCAGGCCACTCACAAATCAGACTCCTCAGCACTGCCTTCACTTCAGCTCCTATCCTGAGGGCCGACAAGAGCAGTTTTACAGAGTAAGCCCACGGCCAAATCATCTGGGCAGTTTGCCTGGAAGGCAGTTTCCTGAGACCCTCCTCAGAGGAGTGCGGCCAAGGGCCATGTTTCTAAGAGCCCTGGGAGGTCTTGATTCATCCCACACCGTCAGAAGCACTGGCATAGAGGACGAATCCTGAGCTCTCCAGCCTGGAGTCAGCATCTGCCCACGGAGTCACTCTCACTACCTCCAACCTCTCCGCCAGTGACCAGGGAATGGTGAGATCAAGGCACCATCTCCCGATGTCAGTCAGCTTCTGTCTTAAGCATAAACTCTCTGGGAATAGAGTGAAAGTTACTGAGAAAACCAGGAATAGAAGAAAACCTCCTCCATGTGATAGAGGGGATTTATGAAAAATGTTACAGCTAAGTCATAGTGATGCTGAAAGACTAAAGGCTTTCCCTGAGACTAGGACCACTCAAGATATTCACCTTTACTACTGCAAATTCAACATTCTACTGGAAAATGTGAGAAAAAGCCAGGTGTCTTCCACAGACAAATGCATAAACAAAGCGTGCTATGTGCACACAACAGAATATTCCTTATAGACGAAGGAATGGCACGCCCAGCCACACAACAAATCTTGAAAACTCATTGAGTAAATAAGCCATAAAAAGAGGATAAATGCTGCATAATTTCCCTTATAAGAAAGATCTAACAATTGTCAAATTCATAGACAGAAAGCAGCTTAGAAGTTACCTCAACCTGAGGTTGAGTAATAGGTAGTTACTGCTTGATGAACACAGAATTTGGAGGAATGAGGTCTCAGGGTTAGTGATGATGGTTGTACAACATTGTAAGTGTAATTAACACTGTTGTATTTTACTGGATATGAACACTACACTTGGTGCAGTGGAACATCCCCTACTTTTCTACTGTAAATTTGTATTTTAATATACTATCAGCCAGCCATGTGTCCCAGTACCTTTTCCTGAGGATACAGGAAATAATCTGTGTGTTCACCCACTCAGTACAATGAACAGCAAGGTGTGTGCATGTGTGCAAAAGTGGTGGAATGGAATTTTTACACACATTATGCTCAGCTAACTGTTTTGCCTGTGTTTACCCGAGCACCACAGAGGGTACAATAGACCACATCACTCTAGAATTTCTTATGAAAATGTTTTCTTTTGATTTTTCTGGTAGAAGTAGCCCAATTCAATACAGTGGCACAAGAAAAATCAGATTTGTATTCACAGACTATGGAGTGAGTGAACCAGGGTCCTCACCAGGAAGAGATCTCAGCTGGGAAACCATATCATTTTCATTGTTTTGTTGAGTTGTGTTTTATTCTCTTTTGCTTTATGTTAAATCTGATGGCATGAACAGCTATTTAAAAGATAAGACATACTAGCCATTTCGGATTTACTAGTGGTTTGTTTTGAAGTTCTTTATTGCATTCACTGTTTTGGTTTTATTGTTTCTATTCTATTCTTTTCAGTTCAATTTTTACTATGTCCAAAAGTATCTGCAGCTATTTTGAAGATGACAACAAAAGGCATATGGTAACTATTGTTGGTTTCATAAGGTTTTGAAGTCCTGTATTACATTGGTTATTTTTGATTGGCTTTATTCTTTTTATTTTCCTTGGTTTTATCCTCTTTAAAATAAAATTTAAAAACCAGATTTGCAAGTTTTTCAGGAGGTCAAAAGTGAATCATCAGATTATTCACACAGGGATGATGAAGATCATCCGTTATGGTACATGGACCATGCTAAACATGGTAAACATACCTTCGTGACAGAAGAGTGGTGTGTGTGGATGAGGAGGAGCAGAAGGAGGAAGAGGAGGAGGATGGTAATGATTTTGACACTGGCCGTGTGAGCCAGAGTTCCTGTGACAGTGAAATGGAGCACAAAGTCCAACTGAGACACACCCAGGGAATGCAGACCTGCTTGACTCTGATGACAGCAGCAGCAGTGTGAGTGGATATTTGACTAGTCGGCATGTTGTGAAATGGCGCGCAACTGAATGGAACGATCCAACATGAGAACTAGTTCTGAAAACATAGTGAGGCTCTCAGCAGGGGTGAAACATCAGGTAGCAATGCCATTCAATACTGGAAATCGTAACAGATGAAATGTACAAGATGATGTGAAATACACAAAGGCTGAAATGCAAGTAAAATGTTCTGTGTGAACCAACAGTCATATTCAAAGCTGTGTTTATGACAGCTCACTAGCTGAATTGAGAGCATTCATAGTGTGCTGCACTTAGCAGGGATTTCTCATGGTGAGTGCAGGAATGGAAAAAACTTATGGAAAAACAGTGGATCAAAATATGGCATACAGATTTGTGACTCTGTAGATGCAAAGCCTTATGCTTTCAGTTTATACATTCCACTCAAGCATGAGGTCCTTATTCGTATAGCAATAAACTGAACCATGTGGTGAACAGACTCATTGCCTCTATCTCCGACACTAATGGGGATGCAACATTTGATAATTGGTTTACCATTGTCCAATTGATGTGTTACACTTGCTAACAGAGCACAGGTTGACCATGAAGGAACTGTATGCAGGAAAAAAGCAGATATTCCAAATGAAATGTTGCAATTTCAAAACAGAGAATTATACAGAACAATCTGGATTTCAGCAAGATATAACACTGACCTTATACATGACAAAGAAAAACAAACTGGTACTGCTGATGTCAATATTTCACCATGATGGGGGTATATTTATAAGGAAACCTCAACAAAACAAAAGCCTGAGATGGAAACTTCCTACAACAAAGCCAAAAGTCGAGTGGATGTTGCTGATGAGTTATGCATCAAGCGCAATGCCACTTGAAACAAAAAGCTTTAGCCCATGGTTGTGTTTTACTTGACCCTAAACATGTGTGACATAATAGTGTGATAGTTTACAAAGAAAATAACAAGTGTAAAACATTTCTCAGAGCACTGGGACTGGAGCTCAGAAGAGTTCATGTAGAGCAGAGGAGAAACGAATGCTTCTGCCCAGGGAACTACACACAGAACAAGTGTGGAGCACTCGGGTGAACTGACAGGGGAACGTGTAGGGGCAGCATCACAAAGGCTCTGTGACAACAGGAACACAAAAAGGATGTCAACTGTGCCCTACAAGAAAGAACAGTAAGACAAGACCTACGTGCTCTCAGTGTAAGTGGTGCTTGTGTGGAACGTGCAGCTGTGACGTGTGAAGACTGCCTTGGGTGTGGCGGCTGAAGCAAAGACTGTTTCTGTGGTAGCTTTTGTTTGTGTTTACACTATAGTTTACAGAGCTTTTTATTTTTGCTGTTATCTTTGAGGTTTTGTAAGCAGTTACACACCCAATGTGAAAGCACATTGCCTGACATCTCAGGGGTCTTGCTGTTTTGATCAGGAGGGTCTCGTTATTGATATTACATATTAAATATGTAATATTTGATATTTAACCATGCATTACATATTTGATATTTTATTTTATAAATATTTTACTTTTCTGCTAAGTGCATATTGTACAATATAATAGGAAGCTCCTGACAAAACAGGAAGGAAGTCAACAAGCCTCCTCCTCGGAAAGGAACCTAAGCACATGTGCTATCTGTATGAGGTGTGTGCATGGAACATGCACCTGTCTTGTGTGACGACCTCCTTGGGTGTAACAGTCAAAGCAACATTTATTTAATGTTGTAGAGTTCTACTGGCATCTTCATTATAGTTCACATAGGAATTTATTTCCGATGTTCTTTCAGGTTTTGTAAGCACACCTAGTGTGAAAGTGTTCTAGATGCACAAAATATAGTAAGATTTTAATACTTCAGTTTATAGATATTTTATGTTCCTGCTAACTGCACACTATATAACGAGACCCTCCTGATCAAAACAGCAAGACCCCTGAGATGTCAGGCATGTCCTACAAAAAGGCCAGGAGAGCAGAACACACATGCTGTCAGCGTAGGCGATGCGTGCGTGCCTGGGACCTGCTGCTGTCGTGCACACAGGTGCCTCGGGTGTGATAACAGAAAAACACTTCTGTAAGGTGCTATTGGTATTTTCATGGTAGTTCATATAAGAATTTATTTGAGTATGTACATCAAAAAACAACGTTGAAAATATTGATACTTTTTTATGAACACTCAATAAATATTAAAAATTTGAAACCTTATTTTTGTGATTTTTTTAAGTACTCATTGTTTAATATCATGAAACTCTTAAAATAATTCATCAAGAGAAATATTCCAAAGCATAAACGTGTCTGACAGACTCAGGTTTCTGCAACTTTTTGACAGAATCTGCGCTCCGCTCCACTGGCTACCACAGGGCTGGGGATGTGGCCCCGAAGGCAGAGCACACACTTCCCAGTACCACTGTAAAAAAAGTTAAAACAGCCAACTTTATGATTCATACTTTACTATGATAAAACTACTTGGAAGAAATTAGCTTTAACCTTACAACATATAAACTGGCAACTTTAACACCATATCATAAAAGGACAAAGAGAAGTTAAGTATCTGACAAAATAGTCAATATCTAAGAGAAAGAAAACCTGGAAAACAAAGCAATATGGTGTCTCCAAGCTGAGGCCTGAGACCCACTTCCCACAGGGCTGTGCAGAATCACACAGAACACCAAGGAGAAGCTCCTCTTCCCGCAGGCTAAGGAGCACGTGCAGCAGTCCGCCCCACAGTGTCCTGCCCAGGCCCAGCCCAGCTGCCCCGGGTCCCTGCCCTCTCCGGCTGCACTTCCCTTCCTCTGTCTCTTCCCAGGGCCACACTTGTCCTCATCCCCCATCCACTCTCCATCCCACCTGTCCCCACCCACACCCATGCACCGCCACTCACAGACAGGAAACACAGGACTGCAGGGCGCTCGGTGGCTGGGCCCTGGGGTGCCCCTCAAGGGCACATTCAGTGGTGGTGACCAGGACAGGGGGTCAGGACTGGTGGGGTCTATAGGCTGCAGAGCGAATTTCCTGCTGGGGCCAGTTGAGGCAATAGGCCTGTCACCTCCTGATTCAAGAAAGTCACCGTGGATGCTGACCTGGAAGACAGCCTGGCTCTACAGCCTCCAGCACGAAGCGCTGCCCAGTGTGCAACCAGGACATCTACAGACACTCCCTTTCTAACTTACGGGTGAATGAAGAAGGTTCCACTTGGGCCCTACTTGTAATTTGAATGAAGCTCACATGTTCTAGAACTTTCTCTGGAGGGTGGAAGCCCAGACCTCAGCACCAGGTCTGGAGGATGGACAGGCTCAGCCAGCTCCTCTGAGGACTGGGTGCTCTGGTGCTAAGGTGACCTGGCTACTTTCCCACAGCCCTGTGCCTTTTAGCTCACAGTGCTGTGGGGCAATGGGGACAAACCATGAGAAGAAAAGACAGTTCACAGCACGCTAAGACCCGCTGATTCCCTGAACGGGAGACGGTCCACCCCCCGACACTGGACATGACCTACTGCAGCTTGACTGTGCCCAGGGGCCAGACCCTGGAGGCTGGCTGCTGTGGACACAGCCCAGCCTGCCCACTGCGTCCCAGCACCCTTTCCTGCCAAGCATCCCCTGCCCGGCCCTGCTCACTCTCCCTCACTATACTAAACTCCCCCTTGTGAGTGGAGCCCAAGTTGGCCACAAGTTTATAAAACCGCAGATATCAGCGATCATGCGAATCACACACCAGATGGACCTCATTAACTCCCCAACTGATGTGAAGGAGAAAGGAAATAGCCCGTCAGAAAGCTGCGAACTATCAGCACTCAGGCAGTGTTCTAATTGCGTACAGTCACGGAAAAAGGTAATCGCAGCTTGCCTGAGAGGCTGCTTGTGACCCTTCTAATCTCAGAATCACGCAGCGGCCCACTCCAGTCTAGCTACACTCACCACCAGCCTCAAAACTCATCAACCAAGTGTAAATCTGCAAGATAAAAAGGGAAACCGTATGAGCTGATTGAAAAACATGAAGATAAATCCATACACCCCAAAATGACTCCACTTCATCTGGTACTCTGTAAACTCTAAATAGACGCCAAACACATGACACTATAATGACAGCATGTCATAGTATCTCTATATTTTGACAAGCATCTAATACTTCATTTTAAGTGAACTCACAGGCATAGATAAAATCCCAAACTGACAGTTACATTTCGCAATCCTGTATTTCACCAGAGCATGTCTCCTACCCTTCCTCTGTGGGTATGATCCCAAGCCTTGTTCCAAAACGCAGGTGAGTAAACTGGCTGGCAGCTCCCCTAACCAGGCAGATAAGGCTCAGTTACAAACAAGCGTGACCCCCGGTGACAGCTGCAGGAGCAGACAGGCGGCCAGTGGTTGCTCCTGAGACCTGCTAGGCGATGTGCAGAGAATCTGGGTGGGACGCCAAGGCCAGGTGACGTTTTAATAAACAGGATGAGATCCAGTGTTCAGAGCTGACCCCAACAGTGAGGCAGCGTGCACGTAACAGTGCATTTACATCACAAAGTCACCATGACGCTGGTCTGAGAGACTTCTAACCACAGTTTCACCCACTGTCCTGGATGGCCACCACCGTCCCGGTCATGCACAATCAGGCTGGACCCACATGGGCGAGCCAGCCGTGACAGCACAGCAGCCACACTCACCTCCCCACACTGGGAAGGAGGAGATGAGTGACCACACCCAAGCTCACCCCACAGTCCCTGGAGGGGACCCCACACACCCCACCCCACACCGTGTAATGGCAGCGCCCTCCCCACCCGAAGGCCAGAAGTTGAGCCCCTCCCACGCTCACGGCTGCACTGCCCAGGCCAGCAGGGGTGCCTCCCTCCTGAGTGCAGACTGCACCCCAGGCCGCAGGCTGCCCCAACTTTATGATGGATTTGTCCACCGAAGAGAATACAGCTGCCTGTGCTGCTAGAAGGCAGGACCCGCTGGGGCTGCTGAGGGACTGTCACTGGGGGTGACCTGGTCCCGCTACTCTGCTTACCCCCTTCCCTTCTGCTCTGCTGCTGCCGGGGGATTAGCAGCTGTCCTCTGGCACGCTTTTCCACCATGGCATTTCTGCCTCAGAGCTGGCAGACCTCGGACTGAAACCCGAGCCAGCACAAACCTTCCTCTCTAAGCTGACTTTCTCCAGTATTTGGTCACAGAAATGAAAGTCTGACTGATACAACATACTTGTACAGGAGCATATGCACATATGAATGTGTGGAATGTGTGTGTGCGTGTGCATGGGCGTGCATGTGCGTGTGCAGACATGTTTGTGCTGGCCTCTAGCTGAGCAGCTCCTAGGGGACAGCGGTGAGTCTGGTTTCCAGATCCCCAGCAGTACCTTCCACTGTCCTGACCCCCTGGGACAGGGTCCCATCATGTGTGCCCACAACACCAATTCTGCCACACAGCCGCATGGTCCCCAGAGGTACCACTGGGTGCCCAGGGTCCTGTGCTGGGTGCCTGGGGTCCTGGGCATCTGTGCGTGGGTAGTGAGTCCCTGGCATGGCACGATGCACACAGAGTCACCCACATCACATAATCAGCATCCGCTGATTATCAGCAAACTGGCCCAGCTCACGTGGCTGACACTCGACGCGCCACCTCCCTGAGAAGACGGCGGCTTGTGCTGAGAAGCACACGTCCCACCAGCTGAGCGTCTCCCCTCAGGAGCTGATGCAGGCCCTGAGAAGTCAGGCGAATGGGTGCCAGGCGGCTACACGCTCCTGCTCAGGCACTGTTCCAGAGGAGGACATCCCAGAGGTGAGCAGCCTTCTCCACCCTTCAGCAAACCTCTGCCAGAGCGAGCAGGCAATGCAGCTCCAGAAGCCAGGAGCTCAGTGACCCACCACAAGCCTGGCTCCCAGGAAGTGGACCGAGCCCGCCTCCCACACTACAGCACCAGGACAGGGGCCAGTGGGCACAAAGGGACCCCGTGCGCAGAGGTGGGCACTTCATGCGTGGTTTGAATGTGCCCCCAAAGCTCACAGTGGAAACTTAACCCCCTGCCATGTGCTGGGAGGTGGATTCCGTAACAGGCAACAAGGTCACAGGGGCTCTGCCCTCCAAAAGCATTGGTGCCATGACCATGGGAGTGGGTTCCTGGAAAGACGACTGACCGCCGTCTTCCCTCCTCACTCCCCTCCCGTCACCTCCCTCCCCTCCCCTTCTCTGTCTCTCCTTCTATCTGTCTCTCTCTCCTCTCCTCTCCTCTCCCCTCCCTCTCTCCCTCTCTGCCTTGACCCTCACAAGAGGCCAGTCGAGTGACCTCGGACCTCCCCGCCCCCAGGACGGTGAACCAGATGAATTTCTTACACATTCCACTGGGGACACAGTGTCCTGTACGCGGCACATGGCTATAGCTCCTCAGCTCTGGTTTATCTCACGGGGCTCCCACTCCACAGGTGGGAGCCCCCAAGTAGTGGCCATCCCATCTGTCCCTGTTTAAACCATACACGCATTCACTCAACTGTCCAGGTAGGGACACACACACTGCCTGCCCCGCCCCTTCATCTGTGAGCTGCATCCAAGCTGGGTATGGGGGCTGCCACCCGTCTTCACATTTGTCCAGGTCCTACAAGACTCCTCGGGGGTACGAGCCCTGCACCACAGCAAGGCAGGCTAGTGGAGAGACCCCAGCATGCCTGCCCAGGGCTGCAGATCAGGCCCCCCACTTGGACCCTGCCCCAGCAATGCCATCACAGCCTCGGGGAGAGCCACCCCCAGGCCAACCCAGTGTAAGTGAAACAGGACTTCAAAATACTGTGAAATTAACAATGGTTACCATAATGCTTTTTGTTGTCCAAATAGCTACATATAACTTCAGACATAGTAAAAATCAAACAGAACGGAATAGAACAGAAACAGTAAAACCAAAACAGTGAATGCGATAAAGGACTTCAAAAGAAGCCAATAGTAAATCCAAAATGGCTACCATAATGTATCTTGCTATCTTTGAAATCGCTGCCCAAGCCATTGGCTACAACAAATCAAACAAAAGAGAATAAAACCCAACCCAACAAAACTAAGAAAATGATACAGGACTTCAAAACAAGACCACAGGGAATCAACAATGGCTGCGCCCCTCAGAAGGAGACCCCCAGATGCCACACTGCATACTACTGCACTCTGAGCCCATGATCAGACCCCTGGCCCAGACCTGCAAGGTTGGGGAAACACCAAGCAGCACCAACCCTTCCCCAGGAGTCAGAGCCGTTCATGGACTGCGGTGGATCGCCATAAAACACGCCCACTGCAAACCAGAGCCATGTACAGGAACCCACCAGCGTGGAGACAGCCAGACCCCAGCCCCTTCCAGCACACGGGCTGGCAAACAAGAAGTACCAGCGCCCCCAAACGATTGGCTGATCCGGAAAAACACAGGCTGTGATGATAGTAACTACTGAGGTGAAATGTAGTTTGATGTTTATGGTGTTTCGGTGTTTCAAATCAGCTGTTTTAAACATGTTCCAAGAATAAAAAAAGTGTGAAGACAATGTCTCACCAAATAAAGTAGATTAGCTGGGTGTGGTGGTGCATGCCTGTAATCCCAGCATGTGGGAGGCTAAGGCAGGAGAATCGCCATGAGTTTGAAATCAGCCTGCACTATATCATGAGACCCTATCTCAAAAAAACAATAGTAAATAAAAAATAAGGTAGATCAGGAGGAGCCAAAGACAGCCAATCAGTGAGCAACAAAATACAAAGCCTTTTGGGAGAAACTACTCATATGCCACAATAAAACACCCTGGAGAGACCCAGACAGAGGGAGATGGACCCTCTTGACACAGGAAGGAATTAAAACATAAAAAAGCTCATCAAACATGAAATCTGGGGGCTACGATTGGAACAGCTAAAATTACCCAACAAGGTATTTTCACTGTCACCCACCAAGTTTGCACCGGTCTGAATTCACAAATTCGCGCCGGCCAGCAGAGCCGCCCAAACTCATCCCCACCGCCACTCACAGGAGCCACAGCAGCACTGAAATTGGGGGTTGGTGAGCCCAATGGAGAGTGGAGTCAGTGAAGGGACCTTCATTAATCCACAGTCAGTGCTGGGAATGAGACCTCCCCATGGGAAGGGAGCGACCAAATGGGCAACGTGTTGGAATCTGGCAGGAGAAGCCTGAACTGGGAGCGACAGTAACTTTGGTTGGCTGCTCCCTCCCCAGAGCAGATTTGTGAGATTTACTTGGACTGGGCTGTGCCCCTGGCTGGGACCCAATGAGCCATCCCAAATCAATTCCCTGTGCCTAGCACGCACTAACCTGGTGAAGGCCCCTATAGTTTGGCTGGCCCGGTGGGGAGGGGCAGGCATACGCAGCCTCTACTTACACCTCAGTGACACGAGCAGGCAGGAGAGGGCAGAGTTCCCTCACCAGTGTGCTTCGGAGGAAACATGGCCAACAGGGAAGGGAGCTGGGACCTGCATTGTACAGCTGTGTGGAGGAAGACAGGGCCATGACAGGAGAGAGAGGCAAGAGGAGGCCCCCAGCCCAGAACCCTGAGAGCACTGATCCAGGAGAAGGAAAAACAAGGGAGACTGAGGGCAGCAAACACATAACATCAGACATGGCTTCAATGGACATTAAGAGATATCTTCGGGACCTTGTAGACAAGCTCAAAACTGAAATATTAAATAAGGTAAAGCAGGATATGAGTAGAGTAATAAAAGAAATGCTCTCAGGAAGCATCTCTCAGGATGATACAGACGGAAGAAGGGAGGAATACAAAAAAGAAGAGAAATATTCGATAAAGAATATAAAGAAAATATAGAATACATGAAGCAGATTCAAAGAGACTACCAGGAAATTAAAAACTCCATAGAAAGCTGGCAAAACTCCTTAAAAGAAACTAAGGATAGACTATCAAAACTTGAAGACAAGTTGGCAGTGTGTGATCATGAAAGAAAAGATCTCTTAAAAATAACAAGGAAACAGGCAGTAACAATATAAAGACTAGAAGATGACAAGAGAATCTATTTAAGAATAAGAAATGTGAACAAAGAAGCAGGAATACAAACACATAAATTACAAAGGCTATTCATGGAAATAAGTAAGGAAAACTTCCCAAGCATGGGAAAAGAAAACAACATTCGGTTATGTGAGGCATACTGAACTCCAGCCACCTACAACCAAAACAGAGCTACACCCAGACATATAATAATCAAGATAACAGAAATTCAATATAAAAACAGAATATTAAAAGCTGTCAGAGAAAAGAAACAGATTACCTATAAAGGTAAGTCCATCAGAATCACGGCTGACTTCCCGACACAGACCATCAGATCAAGAAGAGCTTGAAACAAAGTATTCCAAGCCCTGAAAGAAAATAACCTCCAGCCCAGATTGATGTACCCTGCAAAACTGTCACTAGAAATTAATAAACAAGATGCTTCCATGACAAAGAGGAAATGGGGGGGGTTGTGACCACCAATCCAACCCTACAGAGAATACTGAAGGACATTCTAGAGAGAGAGAAAAAAATACCAGGATTTTAGGAATAGTGGCAGAAAGGCCTCAATGAGTGGGGCAGGCAGTAGAATGAAGGAGAGAAGTAGACAAAGGCAGAAAAATAGCATAGCAGAAATGAGGCAGAGAAGAATGGCTAGAATCTCTAACATAGATGGCCTTGATACACTATCTTGTTAATAGTGTGCCAGGATTTAAAACCCACATTACTCACACTACTCTGCTTAGATGTATTACATTCTGTTCCAGTCATTCTACCTGTGCTAGATTTGAGGGCACAGAGAGTAATCCCAAAAATAACAGGATATAGTACAGTAATCATCCTTAATTTCCTATTAACTTAATCTAAAGCTCTGTATAACCTACACTGTTTTTCCACGACTGATCGTAATCGAATCTGGTTTGTTAGATCACTGTTTTTGTATTGATAAATTTTATTCAAAGCTGTTATGATTGATAGTATCAAGTCTGAGAGTATAGGCAACTGCACTTAAGATGACAAGATTCGCTAGAATATCCACTCTGGTTTGATTATTACCTGCCTTTGAAGTTTTATACTGTCTACAATGTTTTATTTTTACTAATATTGTTATATACTGCTATATTCAATTATACTGCTATATTCAATTATGCCTGATGATATAGACAATTCTATTGACAATAATAAGAAACAACACAGTAATCATTGTAGATCACCTTGTACTGTGGTTTTATACAACTTTTTGGTTTCATGTTTTTATAGGAATTTGTTTTGTTTTGTCTTGCTATGTTTTGTTTTTCCCTTCAATACAGAAAGGATAGAAATACATGTAGAGATTCATGCATGTGTAGCTGTTCACACTCTCACTGTTTGAATATCTACTTTGTATGCTTTAATTTTGTAACTTGAACAACTATTTCTAAGAGGACAATATGTAATTTATCAACTAGTAATTTCTTACTGTTTATCTTTTTTTTTAATTCTGTATTATCTCTACCCTTTACATGTTTTCTCTTTAAATAAAATTTTTAAAAAATTTTAAAAATAAGATACATCAATAGATAGTATTAAAAATGAATACGTGGACATTCTGGGGTTGTAAAGTACAGCAAAAGAATGAAAGGCTCCCAGTGCCGAGCCCCTCCAGGTCAAACCCGTCAGCCAGGAGCCACGAAACACGTGAAGGACAGGAAGGAGCACTGGGGACAGGAGAGGAAGGGCCAAGCTCCCCTCCTCCACAAGCCTCCAGCCCAGCTGTGGAGGCTCGGGGAACCAGCAGAGGCTTCCGGCCACGGAGCAAGGGCCCCAGCAGGGTGGGCCGGGACAGGGTGGGCCTGGGCAGAGTGGGCTGGGGCAGGCTGGGCCGGGGCAGGGTGGGCCAGGGTGTTGAGCCCGGCCCTCGCCTGCAGGCCGGCCTGACTTTGCACTCACTGTGTAGCCCAGGCCTGTTTTTCCCACTCTGTCGCCTACACACCCGCGAACAGGAGTGCTAGGTCACACCGGAGCTCAGGCTGAACTTTCTGAGAAAATGCCAGCTGTCTTCTGAAGCGGCAGCGACATTTCACTTTCCCACCAGCCCAGCGGCAGGGTCAGCGTCCTGACATTCCTTACTGCCCACCTCCCCGGCGAGCCCGCCAGCAGGCGTGCCAGGGCATTGCTGAGTCCGAGCCCGCCTCTCCCTGAGCTGACTGAGGCACACTGGCGAGCTCTGTCCTCCAGCCATAGGCACTGGACACCTTCCTGGCACAGGGCCTGGTCAATGTGGAGCCCTTTGGTTGCGCAGCCAGAAGGGCCCTTTACCCTGAATGCTGGCTCCTTCCCCGATGTGCTCAGCCAGCACCTTCATTCTGGTCTTTTTCCCCCCACTTTTCCTTAGCGTCCTTTTGGTACATTTCTCTTTTGGATCTAGTTTAGTTCCCTTATTTTTCTGTTGCCGCTTGTGCTTTTCATGTCACATATAAGTTAACACTAAACAATTCAAGATCACAAAAGTGTATAAGGTTCTTCTAGAAGCTTTATAGCCCTTGTCCCTCCAGTGAGGTCTGTGATCCCAAGACCAGAGTTTCTCCGGTTGTCTTCAAGGCCTTGGTGAAAATCAGCTGCCCACAGCATAAGGGCTTATGTAGAGTTTATTCCTAACTCAAGACTCTTCACTGACCTCTGGTTGTTCTTTTATGCCAATAAAATAGACTTTGTTTATGGAAAAAAATAAAATTTCAAAACAAAATAGGAAACTAACAATAGTTAATGCATTGTGTATTGTTATCTTTAAGGTAGTTCCTCAGAGCACAAGATCTAGGCATAAACAATTCCCCAAATGATATTATCACAAACTCTCTTTTCAGTAAACTAAGAGAAATTTGTAGCAGAACTATCTTGGATTTTTTTCCCTTTTCCCTTCTCTCCTTTTCCCTTTCCCTAACCCTAGTTCCTCTTCCCTTTTGAACAATTTCTTCCTATTTTACTTTACTTATGAATATGATTTCAAATTGTCTCCATTTACCTATAAAAGTCTCAAGTTTATCATTCTTTATGACTCAGTAGTACTCCACTGTATAAAAATACCACATCTTTTTTATCCATTCCTTGATTGATAGCACTTGGGTTGTTTCCAAGATCTGGCTATTACAAACTGTGCTGCTATAAACATGGGTGCACATATTTCACTGTGGTATGATGTTTTCAGTTCTTCTGGAAGATTCCCAGAAGGGGAATAGCTAGGTCAAATGGAACTTCTAATCCATTTTTTGAGGATTCTCCACACTGATTTTCACAGTCTACACTCCCACCAACAGTGAAGCAGCATTCCTTTTTCCCTAAAGCCCTACCAGAATTTATTAGTTGATTTCTTGATGTTAGCCATTCATTCTTTAGTGACATAAAATCTCAGTGTTAGCGGGTGTGGTGGCTCACACCTATAATCCCAGCATTCCGGAGGCTGAGGCAGGATGATCCTTGTGAGTTTGAGACCAGCCTGGGCTACAAAGTGAGCTCAAGGCCAGCCTGAACTGCATAGCGAGACCTTGTCTCAAAAAGACAAAAAAAAACAAAACTCAGTGTAGGTTTAATTTGCATCTCTTGAATGAAAAATAATGTTGAACATTTTTTCATATATTTATTTGTATTTCTTCACCTGAGAAGTGCATATTCATCTCAGATGCCTGTTTTGGGATTCGGTCTTTGAATTGGGGGGGGTCTGATTTTTTTTCAATTCTTTATATGTTCTAAGTATGTCTGAAAGACATCTGGCTAAAACTTTTTCTCATTCTGTGGGTTATCTTTTCACTCTATTGGTGATTTCTTCTGTTGTGCAAAAGTTTTTTCATAAGATGAGGTCCTATTTGCCGATTCTTTGTAGTTTATCCACACAATCTGGGTTTTGTCTATGAAGTCTCTGCCCATATCTATGTCTTTAAGGTGTCTACCCAATTTCTCTTCCAGTAGATTCAGTGTTTCTGTTTTAACATTTAGATCTTTGATCCGTTTAGACTTTAGTTAGTACATGGTGATAGGCATGGGTCTAGTTTTAGTCTTTGGCATGTAGAGAGCGTTTTTCCAGCACCATTTATTAAAGAGACTATCTTTCTTCCAGTGAACATTTTTGGCCCCTTTGTCAAAGATAAGGTGGTTGAGTGTGTTTGAACTTGGGTCAGCATCTTCTATTCTTTTCCACTAATCCTCAGGTCTGCTTTTTTGCCAGTACCATACTGTTTTTATTACAGTAGCTCTTCGCATAATTCCAAGTCAGGGATTGTGATGCCTCTGACTTGTTTTTGTTACCCACAATTGCTTTTGCTATTCTAGGTCTCTTCTGTTTCCAGATGAATTTTCTGAATGTTTTCTCTATTTATGTGAGGTATACTCATGGTATTTTGACTGGGATTGCACTAAATCTGTATAATAATTTTGGAAGTATGGCCACTTTCACTACGTTGGTTCTCCTATCCATGACCAAGGAATAAGTTTCCATTTTCTGATAGCTCTTCTTTGATCTCTTTTTTCCAAGTACTGTAATTTTCAGTGTATAGAGCTTTAACTTACTGGGTTAGATTGATTCCTAAGTATCTCATTTCAGGGATTGCAAAGAGTATACTTTCCCTAACTTCTCTCTCAGTGAATTTGTTGTTTGTGTACAGTAGTACTGTTGATTTTTGAGTGTTCACTTTGCATCCAGCTACACTACTGAATTTGGTTAAATCTATAAGTCTTTTGGTAGAGTTTTTGGGATCTTCTATAGAGTATCATGTCATCTGTGTGTAATGATAGTTTATCTTCTTCCTTTCTTCCCATATTTCTTTTATTCCTTTCTCTTATCTAATTATTCTGGCTAATGTTTCCAGAATTATACTGAATAGGAGTGGTGATAGTGGACATCCTTGTCTTGTTCCTGATCTTAGAGGGAAAGCTTTCAGTTTTTGACCATTTAATATGATTTTGGTTGTTGGTTGTCATAGATGGCAATCTGAGATAAAGGCCATCTATTCCAATGTTCTGTAGTTTTTATCATGAATGGATGTTGCACTTTGTCAAATGCTTTTTCTGCATCTATTGAGGTGATCCTGTGATTTTCACCTTTAGTTCTGTTGATATAGTATCTTACATTTATTGATTTGCATATATTGAACCATCCCTGCATCCCTGGGGTGAATCCTACTTGGTCATAGTGTCCAACCTTCTTGTTGATTTGCTGCTTTCTGTTTGCCAGAATCTTCCTGAGGATTTTTCATTTATGTTCATTAGGGAGATTGGCCTGTATTTTTCTTTTTTGGTTGGATCTTTCTCTGGTTTTGGGGTCAGGGTAATGCTTGCTTCCAGGGATGAATTTGGAAGTACTGCTTCCCTTTCAATTTCTCTAGAGAGTTTCAGCACTAGTGGCATTACGTACTAATAAAAATCCAAAAGAATAAATTTTGAAAAAGAATACTGCATTGAATTTATGAATTGGTGAAAACTTGACAATACAATTCACAGACAACATCCAGTGTCACTTCAGGCACAAGAATAATTTGCATTGTGGCTCATTTTCCAATCAGTTGTAAACAGAGAGGTGAAGATAATCTAGGAGGCTCCCAGCTATCCCCTGTCACAGGACAATGAGACAAAATGCATCATGACCTCTGCCAGCTCCCTCCTGCACAGGTCAAGCAGCTGGGAAGCAAATCACCCTCAGGGGGCTGGAAATACTGCGCTGTCCCAATGGTCTGAGGTAATGGAGCCACTGTCAGAAAGGCGCCCCTAACAGAGAGCACTGTTTCCAACACACACACACACACACACGCACGCACACGCACACGCACACGCACGCACATGCACACGCAGATCTTTTCTCCAATCTTTTAGTGACCCCTCCCTTTCCCATGGTTTTCAAAATGCTACAGGGTCCTCTGACAATGCCTCCTCCTCAGTTTACAGGACTTGACGTGCAGAAAGGTAAAGTCCGTCCTGAGAGAAACCGCAGGTGCTGGCCTTGGAGGTGGAGGTCAGGGGTACTGGGGGGAGGAAGACCCGTTGCAGTGCGAGGGTTTCCAGCCCATTTTCCCACTGTATTCTCTTCCCCCCCATAAAAGCTTATCATGCTTCCCAGCCCCTTAAGATAGAAACTTGGGGCAAAAAGAAGCCCCCATCTGCTTCAGAGCCAGCTCTGAGTAAACCCCTTTCCTTCACCAAGTCCTGACAGTCTTTAGTCGCACAGCAGGAAAGATCTTAAATTTTGGTAACATATGCACCCTTGCTCCAGGCCTCCTGGTCCAGCCTCCGCACCTGTGGTGGGGCCCTGTCCAGCTCTCAGCACTCTAGCTGTTTTCTGGGGACCGAGGGGGCCGAGAGCTGGGCAGAGGCCCCCCTTTGTCCACAGCTCCTCAACCCAGGCGGGCAGATGTGGAGCAGGGACGCACTGGTCTGCTGCACGCTAGGCCCCAGATGGAGCTCTGGACCAACAGGGGGAGAAACTGAGACCGCAGGCTGTCCCGCTTTGTCTGGGTCTCGTCTGCTACTGGGCCTTGGCCTTCAGCCCCTGCAGCTCTCACTGCCCAGGCCCAACGTCCCCTGTGCAGATCACCAGGCTGTGCCCAGCATTCTCCACCATTGCTTCTGGGTGGGAATCCCGCACTCAGGCTCCTGCCCACTTCTTGGTCGCACCCATCCTCACCCGCAGGAGTACTCGGCCCCCTGCCGCCCAGCCTCCAACTGCAACCCTCTTCTCTCCCCCATCCTGACTCAGTCCTCAGGTGCAAACCCAAAGCCCAGCACAGGGAGAGGCCAGGCCTGCACCTGCGCCTGCACCTGCACCTGCACCTGCACCTGCACCTGCACCTGCGCTTGCACCTGTGCTGGGACAGCCCAGGATGGGCAGCTGCCGGCCAGCAGGGGAGGCCGGCAATTGTGTCTGCACATAAATCTATTGTGTTCACCTTGGCAAATATTTTAAAATGTATCAAAAATGTTTCTTTTTATCTTAACCCAGTTTTTCCTGACATTTAAAACAATATTCAGCTCTTTGCCATACTTATAGAGGTAAAACATGTTCTTTAAAAACATATAAAGTATATACATATATATGCTTTCCAAAACCATATATACTGTTCTGAATGTCACAAATAATATATGAAATGATAAAAATTTATGCCCAAAATCCCCTTCCTTTTCTTTTTCTTTTTTTTTTTTTTTTTTTTTGTACCACACTTTGAACTGATGACCTCGTGTTTGCCTGGCAGGCACTTACACCACTGAGCTAAATCCCCAGCCCCTCCTTTTCCATTTTGTTATCTTTTTGAAGCTAAGTTTTCATATTTAGAAGTATCATTTGTCCAAGATGGACCAGGAAAGTGACCTAACACGGGAAAGACTTTTGCACAATTTCCGGAAATTTTTCTCACAAAAATATAGGGAACTGTGTCCATGGAAGAACAATATTTGTGAACTCTACGTTTATGAAATAAAACTATTTTGAACTCACCTCCCCTCTGCGAAGAATAAACCCAGATCCTGGTGTTTGGGAGCCCAGGGGCTCTGCCCGACCGCCCAGCTGGGACAGGATGGCGCAGCTTCGGTCGCACCGCAGTTGTGGTCGCTGGGCGTCCGCCCTCCAGGGCCTGCGCACGTCAGGGCCGGGGCCTGGTGCAGCTCCACCTCCAGCCCGGCAGCAGCCAGTCCACGGTCCTTACTCCCTGGGTGCATTCCCACTGCCGGAAGGAAAAGCAGCCTGAGAACGTCACTACGCCTTGAGGAATCCATGCTGCCTGTGACCAGATCCTCTTGGGTCCACCTTGCTCACAGACGTAGGTGAGTGTGTCCTCTCCAGGGTGGACACTTCAGCGCCTCCCACACCGCAGTGACCAACATGCTCACCACACAGCATCAGAAAACTGATGTGCAGAGCAAAAAGTACTTTTCGACCATAAAAATGCCTGAGAGGGATGTTGACTGATGTAGGGAACATTAGTGACATGGAAAGGACAATTGAATACATTGATGCTTTGTGAAAATTTCTACACAGATGTTTTTACTAAAATAAAAACATATGGGGTTGGGGATTTAGCTCAGTGGCTTAAGCACCAGCCTTATAAGCACGAGGTCATGAGTTCAATCCCCGGTACCCAAAAAAATAAAATAAAATAAAATAAAATCATACAAGTTATATATGTGGAACAGAAGACCAGAATTGCACACCCTCTGCAGCCTTCACACCTCCACGCGAGAGCTACAGATGGCGAGTTTCCCTTCCTCTCTAAATTACGGCTTTCCTTTTTTTTAAAATCTAGCAAACATCTTTGTAATGAGAAAATAATGCTAATCATAGAAATGAGAAAAGTTATTGCTCTTGTAAGGTTATGGTGTCCTATTCTTGCATTGTATTTCAAACCATTCACTACTTATTGTAACATTTTCCCACAGCCAACAATTCCAACACTGACCCTGGATACTCAGAGACCAGGTTTGCCCAAGCTCTGTGTGCACTTTGGTGGGGTGGGGGTACAGCACCGAGAGGCACAGGCGTGTCCAGAGCCCGCACGCCCACGCCCCACTCCCCTGCCAGACTCACACACAGCGTGTGCCATACCAGGTGGGCAGGAGTTTAGCAAGACCTGGTGCAAGTACACAGTAGGTGTGCTGTGCCTACAGCTAAGCATGTGGTGGTATCGCTTGAACCTGGGATGTCCCCTGGGGCCACGTGTTGGGCCTGGACCCAGCCTACGGTTTGTGGAGAAGTGGCAGAACCTTTAAGCTGCGAGGCCTGGTGAGAGGTCAGGTTCTGGGACAGGGTAGAGGAGCCCTGGCCTCTTCCTCGCTCCCCTTCCCTTCCCAGACAAGAGAGGCACGGTTTCTGCTCTGCCATGTGTTCCCACCACGATGAGCCCCATGGGCCCAAGGCCCAGAGCCACATGATCATGGCTGGAACCTCTGGAACCATGGAAACCTTTTTCTCTTCATAAATACCTCACGTATTTGCCATGGTGACAGAACACTGACTGCTGTGGATTAAAAACTGGAGGTCAATTTAACACCAGCTGAATTAGATCAGCACTGGTGCTGAGTATAGCAGGCCCAGCTGAGGAGAGCTGCCAGCTTAAATAGGGGCATGGAGCAGGAGAGCTGGGCATTGCGTGTTCTCCTAAGTGTCGCTGTTAGGAGCCGTCGTGCTGGCCTCCCTAATATGAACTCGGCTGTTATCATCAGAGGAGCTCGGGACCTTGTCTCTGAGGGTGGCTGTGGTTCACTTTGGGGGAGCTCTGGTCCTTACATCGAGCATCACTTCCTGGCTCCAGAGGAAAAGACATGCGCTGTTATAATCTCCAGGACAAACTCCTCACGCTGCCTTTCTGGCATGTACTCAACTGTTCTCATTGTCAGAGAAGCTCAGGGCCTCCGTGTCGCTGAGGTGGCTGTGATGCTTTTCAGGACAGCCCTGGTCTTTATTATGAGTGTGACTTCTCGGCTCCAGTGTAGAACCCTCAACCTACCAGCACAGCTCCTTCACCCTGTGGCATAGACTTTCTAGCTTCCACCACGGACCTTTGGGCCTTCCCAGCACAGATCCGTAAAACAGACTGGTGTGAGTCCTTCTCGTGGGCTCTAGGCCTCCAGCTGGACTCGTGGGAGGCATTGTCACGGGCTCTAGGTCTTCATCTGGACTCATGCAGGACATTGCTGTGGGATCCAGGCCCTTGGCTGAATCCTCTGGGTCTTTAATGTTGTGGACAGATTCCCTGCACTTTCTTGTATTTAACTCCGGGTGACCATCATAAAATAGTATCATAAATTCTGTGTCCTGTATGTAATTGTTCTCCTTGCAACCCCTGACTACAACACTAACACAGTCAAGGCACTGACAGCCGGGAGACCATGCTTCTTAACGGAGTCAGAATAAATTTCAAACA